>JAQGAW010002158.1:0-16067 GCA_034698025.1 Phthiracarus crinitus | reverse complement strand
GAAATAGATTGTCGCTTTCAGGCGAGCGGTTGGAAGTCGAGGATGACGCCGGTCGCGTAACAAACATCGTTTTTTGTATATAAATGTACACTAAGGAGTGCACAAAAAAGGTTTTTACTGGTTTTCAAGAATTTTTTCAAGCGTAAGAAATCATTGATATTGTTTTATGTTAAACATAAACCAGCACAGCATGCAATAATAATACTAATAGTGCATCACAATCACAACATATATAATTTTTTGTGCTTAACTGATCTTATTATTTTGTCGAAAGAAATCAAAATTTTACAGTCATAATAACATGTAATAATTTAATATATAATCAAATATAGAATATGTGCAATAATGTAAATAAATAATAATTTTGCAAATTATTTCATTATTGGCATTTTTCTGATATATTTGAATTTATTGCTTCAAATTCAAGAGTGAAAAACCTTGATAACTCGTTTTGTTTACTCATGTAACTCCAGTGTATAAATCAGTGGATTATCAATACAGATTCGATTAATTAATGAAAAATAGTTATAAATCAATTTTAAACTTTGGAAATAAGCAGATCCGTTCCAGACATCCGCATAAAGGATATACTATTTAGAGCTCATATATAAAATAGCATACACTATGCTATAACTGTATTAACCAATTAGAAAAGTTATGAGCAGCACTAACTTCTAGAGCGCTGCCTAGTACTCACGATCACATCGACCGAGAGAGGCTTTAATCTGTGCTCTCTTACTAAATTTGAGCGCCGTCTGGACAATAATGATGCATTAGGGATGTGCATACTGCAAACTTCCTGTAACCGCCTTTCGCTTATTTACTCCTTAACACAGTGAAATATCTCTCAGTTAAACAACATCATATCTCGTTGTTTGGTCTTTAAACTAACTCTTAGTATTTACTCTATTCTAATTCTCTAATCTAAACTATTCTTGAAAATTCTCGATATAATCTTCATTGTATCTCAAACTTATCTTAACTTTATAATAAATATTTTTATTCAACTCAAAAGTTTCAGTGATTTCTAAAATCATTAAGTAAAGTGAAAGATAAATTGGACTCAAATTAATTCGACGACCTTAAGGTCCAGTCGTCTGGGGGCCCGAAACAGTTTTGGAAACTATTAAAAATCATCAAAACTAAATCAGTCTTACAATATTTAGATAAAATGTTGGGCTTTTGAAATTATTCTCAGAAACTGATATCTTATGAACATAGCCTAACATTTATGTAGACATACATACCATCTTTATTGTGCCGAAAATACCTAAATTAAATTGATAACTATTTTCTTATAATTTAAGTTTTAAAATTTAATAGTAAGATCTCAAGTGTTATATAAAATGCTAATATTCAGCAAAGATTGTGATAGTGTTGAATAAACACAACAACTTTATAACTATTTTACAGAATTCTTCAGTTCTTACAGATTAAATAATAATAATGTTTTAAAAATAATTAATTTAAAAAATCGTTAAAATAATACAAATACGTATAGAAATATTATAACTAATTATAATTAGTAATAAAGCTTAAGCGTATCATAAATTAATTTATTTTTAATTAATGATTTTAACAATTTTTCCTTATTTTTTGAAAATCTGAAAAATTGTGGTTACAATACAATGAACTGTATTGAATGCCAAAAATATAAGTTTTATTAAACAAAAAACTATGTAAAATGAATAAAAGCGTATGTGTGTATCGAAACTGATTTGAGGTTTACTCAGTTTGTCGATACTAAATGCGTAAATGTTAACCAATATTATTACTATATTATTATTAGTCACACACGCATTGACATACGTTGACATACACTGACATACGATCGCAAATAACGAGTAAAGTTCACTCATTCATACATTCATACGTTTTATAGATTAAAACTGAACATACGATAGATTTACACCAATATTTATTATTATAGTTAGTTTTCTTTTACGTATCATTTGTTTTAATTGTTATCATTATGAAAAAATCAGCAAATAATAGTAACGTGAATAAAGCTGATGGTATTGGAGACAAAACCATGTCTCAGAGCACTGTTACGATTGCGAGCCGAACCGACAGAGACAGAGATAGAGAGCGAACGGAAGCACTGAATGCGAGCGTGAATGCGGTCGAAACTAACAGATCAATGCCAGGCATTCAACTGAGCAAAAATGGCAAATCGCAACCGTTTGAGTCAACCAACAAAGATAGCGTTGGATTAATTGAAAGCAATGATCGCGTTGTGAGCAGCGATGAGCGCAATGCCAATGACGAGCAATCGTCTAGTATTTCCACCATTATTTCGGAGATGTCTTCGCTCGAACTGAATCCAAACCAATCGCAAACTAATGCAAGCAAACCGACAATAACTGGTAATTAAATAGTTTGTCGTCAATGATTTTAATTAATATCTTATAATACTTTAAATTTTTGGATAACTTTAGAAAACGGTACGGAAAACAACGGCAATGGCAGCCATACTCGCACTTACAGTCACACTCAACCGAACCAACAAATCGATAATCGAAGAAATTATAACAATTACCGAAGAAATCAGTTTAGTAACGCGAGTCACGGCTTCAATCTCTATAACAATCGTCGACATAACAACTATAATAATAATAATAACAACAATGGAAATAATGGTCAGAATGGGAACAATTATAGTAAAGTATTCACGAATCGGACGTATTATCGTTCGGAAACGAATCGATCGTTTGGCGAACACAACCACCAAAATCGAAACAATTTCCACGTTTCCAAACCGAAACAGTTTCTGTCTCCGATACCAGTGATGCCACCAACAGATTACTATAACTCACGACCAGTTCATTACTGTTCGCCATATGATATGAATTATTTCCAACCGTTTGCGTACTTTATTCCTCCTCAGTTCGCTCCGCAACCGATTAACGCATTGCCAATGACTGCTCATTCCACTCACTCTATTGCCGCTTCGACTGCAACTGTTTGTGGATCAGGTGACCATCACTCGCACACTCCTCCAGCCATCGAAGACATGAAAAAGTTGGACGAAACCATTCATCAGCGCCCGGATTCTCGAAACGATATTATTAAAGCTTCCAATGGTATGAATGCGTTTATTATGTGTTTAGTAAATTTGATTGTAATGTGAATCTATTAAATTAGGCACAGAAATGGGTAACATTAATATGGCTAGTTTTGTGCCGTTCCAGTCGTCAATCATGACTCCATATCCGCCTAAATATTTGGGAGTAATCAATGTGTATATCGGAGATAATGGCGTTCAGTATTACTACTTCATTAGCATTGATCCGCCAAACATAGCGCCATATCAGTTATCCGTTGATATCAATGGTTCACCAATACTGCCCAGCAATTGCTTTATCGCTCAATAGTTTGATAGTTATTCCCTTATTCTGTAAATCATTTAACTTTTCTGAATAAATAATATCCATGACATAACACTATAGATAGATCGCTTTTTAATTGTAATCTATATTAAGAGCTAACAAATTATAAACAAATAACAATAAAAAGCTAACCATAAAATCGGGTTTAATTGTTTGATTGAAACATTTGGAATAATTGAGGTAAGTTTTGCTTTCGCTAAATAAATGTTACTCTCATTTAATGAGTCTACAGTATTGTTGCAAAGTTTATGATTTATTAACTTTGCATAAAAGTGGATTCATTCAATTTTTTATTTCAATCGATTCAAACGTTTTCATTCAATTTTAGTTTTTATAAGAATAATTCAGTCTTGAAAATTAATAAATCTAAATCCAGTTTCCTCTAAATTTTTTCATTTTTGTGAGAAATACAGGTTTTATGTAATTTGAATCACTGAAAATCAATTTCCAATTTGTATCTTGAATAATAAAACCAAAAAACTGTTTAAGCATAGAATTTCATAACTTTTGTTATTTACAAAAGTTTACTATTTAAAGGCACTTTCGATCATAAAATTACATTCACAATACAGTTATTATAATAAATCCGATTTTTGCGAAATAATTTTTAACGAGAGTTTTTTATTTAACTAGAAATCAAACATTTTATTCAAAAGCAGAAAACATGGAAATTCAAACTAAATTTCCTTAAACCTTGCTATTGTTTATTGACTTTTACTAAAATAGTTGAATAGAAGCAGCGCTAACCGGAAACGCATGTTAGAACCGGTAAAACGAATATAAATGCCGCGCAAACGAAAAGTTTTTATTGGGAAAAAGTTTTAGGGTTCGTATGTATACAGACAGTACTGTAGACATGCACATAATAACTCGTAAGTAACTGTTGAGATATGTTGCAGTTAACTCTTTATTTGTGCGCAGTTGTGACGTATAGCACACTATTACACACAATACCCTATGTTTACGAAATGTAATTTCTATATAACAGCGAATATTTTCACTCCAATAGAATCGCAACCAATATTTTAAAACATTGAATAACACGTGAGACTTCAGTGATTAGTATTCAAATCACGTTTATATTGCATAACACACATACGTTTACCAAACTATCATTCAAGTAAGTATTTGTGCTGTAAAAGTAGCGCCAAAAGCAGAAAATAAAAAAATCGCATAATGAATGAGCGGTTGAAGTGTTTATCTGACGAACGGTTGTTAGAAATAGAGCAACGATTAACGCACCAAAAGAAGCGATTAATTACCGAAATAACTCGACTCCAATTAATATCGAAATGTTATCAACAATTGAATCAAAACGATACTAATCATCAGCAGTTGAAGCGTAACTTAATTGTGCTTAAATCGCTTAAGAGTTGTGACACTGTATTGACGCGAATCAACCAAAATCAAGATGTTATGGACATCACTGGTGTCAACCAAATCAATGGTAAGCTAATCTATGGTTCAATTGATTATCGATTAGTTTATTTAAATAATGCGCTATTATTTCATAACTTTATTTGTAATGTTTTATATAAACTAAATTTTAGTTTTGATGTTTTAGCGCCACATTTGTATTGTTGATAAAACTTTAAAGAAAAACACGCAAATAACTCGAAATATGTTTATGTTTATTCGTTATATCGTTGTTTCCCAGCAAAAATTATTTCTTACTTTGTTTTTTTAATTAGAATGTCATGAAATCGATGGTGAAATCAAAACCAAAGATTTAACAGAGAATATTGGCTGTGATTCGACAAATAATTGCGTTGAAACCGAAACAAATGCAAACACAAAAGCGAATCCGAAACGCAATTTCGTAAACTATAATAATCTATCTGTCACTCAATTAGTTTACGACGCGATTTCAAGTGCGGATCAATCAATAATCGACAACAACTCTCCGATTTCAATAGCGAACAACAAATACGGCGTTAATGTAACGGATTTAAATAATAATGAAACGAAGCAAAAGCAAACCATAACTAATTACAGCGCAACCGACGAAATCATTGTCGAAAGTATTCTAGAAAAGTGGTTGAATGAAAATAAAACGAATACCGAAAATAGTCGGCCGAGTTTGAAGTGGCGGCCAAAAAACATCGGTTATTATGGAAAAAAGCGGAAACAAACCATCAAAGGGTTGATCGGAAAAGCGAATCGAATCAAAAGCGCAATTAAGTGAATATTGCGTACAAACATAAGTGTATTCAGACTTTTATCGCCAATTATAAGATGAAACGAAACCTAAATAACCTTAAATTATTTTACTACTGTATTATTTTAATTAATCATCATTTTTAGTGATTATCTTATTTTATTTTTTCCAAAATGTTTTTATTTATGCATAAATAATAAAATAAAAATTTAACGCTTAAGTGTCAACTATTTCATCAATAGATGCGATACTTTTTTCAATCAGGTTTTTGATTTGTTTCGATCGTTTTTTCGCTATTTTATAACAGAATTCAATATCACTTAAGTCAAGCTTATCGCCGCCTGTTTTGTTAATGAGATGAATCGCGTTATTATCAGCATTGATAACCAAACTGATGACACTGTCGGCTAAGTTTTCTTCTTTGCCGTCTGGATCTGCTAATATTTTCCTGAATTGAGAAAATAATTTTTGAAAATTGTGCTTAAATTTTATAAAATATACGGTAATTTAAAATACAGTATTACCCGTCAACGATAGCAAATGAGCTGCTAATTGGAAAACCAGACGTTTCGACTCCCATTTTTGTTTCTTTATACGTTACTTCATTTTTATCATTTACTTCGACCAATGGAAGCGAACCTTTAAATTAATTGCTGGCAATTATTAAGAGTAATCATTAACAACTATTAAGAGAATTCCGGTATTTTTGTTAAATAAAAGTGTATCTTTCATTATCCATTTTTATTTGCATAAATCATTTTCACTAAAAAAAAGTTGCATTTTGGAGATAAATATTTAGATTTATTACTTGAATACTTGTTTCAGTAATAAAACTGCAGAAAATAGAAATGTTTCACAAATGATTTTTATGCGTACATTAGTGGAACCGGACATTGTATTAAGTTTACTGTAGGAAACTAACATTTTTCTTTAAATCAATAATTGTTAAGTCATGTTTAAATTTCAATCTCACCAGTATTTTGCAACAATGAACGAGAAATGAATAAATTTATTATGCAATTCTAATGATTTAGCAATATTAATATTTATAAACAAAAAATTCCAAATTAAGTTTACTAGAATATGAATAACAGAATTTCAATGCTATGTGTAACGTATTGTATGCGAACGGAACGAAAAGTTAAGTGGATTTCAATTATATCCATCACTATTGCGAATACGAATCGATAAGTGCGGCAATTGATTGATATCGCTTTTGAATTTACTTTATGATTCATAACTTATTACCAAACAAATAGCAACACACTGTCGCTATAGTGTGATTAATTATTTTTAACATTCGTTTAAAACAATTTATGAACCAATAAGGCATTTCAATTTCTTCAAATTCTTAATTACCGGTAACCGGTATAACGAAAGTGGTATTTCTATCAGTTTGTAAACTCATATTTTATATTTAATAAAAGTTGTTTTTTAAAGTTTTCAACAGTTATTCTTATATCAATGCTATCGGATAGAGAATATACGGTAAATAGATTCTAGAAAACTACTTCTATAAAGTAAACAAACAATCATTGAAATTAATGAATAAATAATAAACTGAAACCTTTAAATGTTAATACAGTTATTTAGGAATATATAATTCGTTATATGAATTATTAAGCTCGAAATCCACAAACATTTCGAATAAGCTTATGAATATACCGTAGTTATGCATACAATTACGTATAACCTATACCGGTATCATAGAAGATTTAATTTAACTTAATCTAATTGAATCTTAAAATGCATGTTAATAATTATGTATTCATTTTTAATATTTTATTTTAGAAAAATCAATCAAAATTAACATTATCGTACAAAATTTGTCGCAATTTAAATACTGCGCAAATAAATTTTTGAAAGACTGTTGAACAACGAGTTACGACACAATACTCGTCAAAACACTTCAAATTTATCGCGTAATGTGCATATATAATATATCCGCTTACGTCAAAATTTAATAATAATTTATCGACTCATTACCGGTACGATTCAAATTTATAGCTTTTAATAACATATATGACGGCAACAGATAACAAAACAAACTCAAGACAAGCGTTCGTTTAGTACTTCTGTTCCGAACAGTCAGTTTAGAAGCACTTAACATAAGAATGAAATAACTTACAGCATTTGAGTGCAGCAATAATCGCAGATATTGAGGCGTCAATCACGTTTCCATCACTGTTTAAACATATCACTTCCACGTTTAAATTCCAAACCAACTAAAAAATAGTATTAAAGCGCATAAGCGTACGTATACTTGGTTTTAACGTTAAACCGCACTCACTTTTCCTTCAGTGATGCACAGTTTTTCGAGATTAATTAATTTACTATTTTTGATCACATTATCAACGAATTGCGTCATAACTAAAGAATCAGTATTTCTTAGTCCAGGAAGATATTTACTCGAACACAGCGGCGGTAATTCAATCTTCAGGGTAACCGAACCACACGTCGCACTCTCGGGCTTTGGTTCTATTAATTCCTACAATCAATAGATAATTAAAATCGCGAAACACTAACGGGTGATATCATAACAGATAGTAAGACAATGAGATCATTATATGTACTGATTTAATGCCGCAAATCACAGCAGTGTTGCCCGTCTTAACCATTGCCGATCCATCAGCTGTTTTCACTGAACCTATTCATATATTTAGTAATATTCATTCTATTATCTCGTTTTACGTAATGATAACCTTTTAATTACTGATTAATTACCGGAATTAAGTAGAGTAGACCTGAATTCGTCAAACTTTCTTCCGTCTGTTCTAATATTCTGGTTCTTCAATAAAAATGAATTAAAATACAAAACAATATGAATATGTGAATCAAATTCGCTTATAGTACCAGAAATTGTTGCGTGTATTGCAATGGTTGTAATAATCTGTTATAAACATATTATAATTAGTATATTAAATACAAAATTATTGGCTATAATCAAATAAAATTTACTTAAATTCTTCACTCATATTTGAATCGAAAACTATGTTATTTGTTGTGTTTGTATTGAAAAACCACGTTTTTGTTAATTCGTTGCGTAAACATAAAACGTATACACAATAATATGGTATAATATTCATAAATACTGTTATATAAGAAATTACAAAAATCATTTAAGTTCTAACGTTAGTAATATTTTGTTTTTTGTGAAATATAAATTCATAAACGCTAACTTTATTAATTATATTTTAATGTACTTAAACTAATTTCAAGCTTGAAAACAGCATCGCTTTCGGGAACTGTAGATGCGTTTTAAGACGCATTTACTAACATAATAAAAGTTTGTCTATTGTTTCGTTTTAGAGTACAACTATAAAAGCAGTCAATCATATTCCATATTGTTTTCAAAAGTTCTATTCATATTATTTGATTGCTTAATAAACATTTAATGAGTGGATGTGCTTAATTCTAAATTAATAATTCACGCAAAACTCTCAATAATAGACTGATCCGTTTGATCAATAAATTTGTATTATAAATATTTGATTAAAAATATTTACTTTCGAAGCGTTTCCTTACTTTTGACACACTTCTTATTTATTTATTAAATTCTAAAGGATTTTAAGTGAATGCGATTGCTTTCAAAATTGACACAGTAGTAAACGAAGCCAAAACTAACAGTTTTTCAAAGTTTGGAAAAATTCGCCGCAACTCATGCCAATTTTGTTCCCGTTTTTGACTAAACCAAACCCAAACAGTAAAATCTATCATAAACATATTTAATATTATATATCCATTTTGTCAAAATAATACTTTAAATAACAAAAACTTTTTAAGACAATAATTTTATTTTATTAATATTTATTTGATTTACAGTGATTTAAAATATGCTATTAATTAATTAAAACATGCTCTTAATCTGGCGCTTAAACTATAAAAAATAAAACACAAAGAAATGAAAAACTCCCGTATTATTCTAAACTAGTCATATAGTTTTAGTGTTTTGTTATTTTATGCTAATATATATATTCTTAAATAAGTAGACACAGGAAACTATTTAATACGACACTACACATTAAAGTTGTCGTTTTCCCAAACTATTTTGTAGCAATACTTGAAATACTTGTTAATATGCTTTAAAAATTTGAAGGAGTTTTAAAATGGAAAAACCGAAATACTTTTTTAAAAATTTATTACTCATTGTTAACACAGTTTTCAATATCGAAAGGTTTATATATAACAACTATTTATGCCTAATTTACATCCAATTTATAATTAAAACAGTGGTTTTCCCATTAAAAACGCATTCATCCAAAATCAGATTATAGAGAAATACACGCATTTCTGATTTTCGCTGCTTTAGACGAGTTCTCCGTTTATAACAATTTTTTGAACTGCGACTGAGTTCAGCGATGTTATGACGCAACGCGTTGTAAACGTTGTAAATGGTTTCGTCATGAATACGAAACACGTACATATGATATGAATAATAACTCGTATGCATTAATGCTTGTATGCATTCATGTACTATATGTATGCATACGTACATTACGTTCATATCTATATAAGAAGGTGTATAGCGATTACTAAATAATATGGAGTTTTAATAGCAGTCATAGTACTTTAAAGTTAATCGTTTCAATAATACGCGTGATTCACTTCAACCCAATATTTGATTTGCGATACACATTACACATTTTTTTTTATATCGTATTGTTTTTTTATTGATGAGAGTTTTATATATACGCTTATATTATAATATAATCTGATGGCTAATCGTGTGCTTAAGTTAAAATCAGTTCCAATTATCAATGATTATCGCATTACCGATTCGGTTCTCGGTTTGGGTATCAATGGTAAAGTAGTTGAGTGTTGGAATAAACAAAATGGTCACAAATACGCTCTTAAGGTAATTACCAATTGTTGCGAAATTCAAGTTTTGCTATCCATTCAAATGTATTGCTATGTTTAAGTTTGCGTTTGCGTTACGAAAAGCCTTATCTGTACATAAACTTAACTTTTCAGTGAAATTTATTGGTTTTTATTTGTTCTAACATTTGATAAGTTTGTCTATAAAGTTTTAATGGTCAGTTTTATCCAAATTTTTATTCATAGACGAGTTCCAAAAATTTTGATCCAAATATACGAACGCAACGCGCATTGATTTATGTTTAATTAATAGGTTCTGGCGATATATTTAAAATATCTTATATGTATTTATTAATTATCGCCACACATCGATATTTAGTATCAAAATTTAGGCACTTTGGATAATTGTTGGAACAAATGTCTGATATTTGGGTTTTCGTGATAACGCTTATAACTATGAGTAATATTTTGCTGACATTGAGAACATTTCTCTATTGTCAAAGTTAAAGTAAGGGTTTCTAACCTTTTTGTAATCCCACTCATTTCATATGCAAATAACACAACCACTATAACTGAAATATGTTTAACTAATAATTATTTCATATTAGTAATGCAATAACAAAACAATTATAAGTAAGTAAATAGAGTGCTCTGAAGCATCAGTAGAATGCATTGTTATATGAAATTTTATTAAATTATTGCTTTATCATTGCAATATTGTTTCATGTGATGATTCAAATACAATGAAATTAATTTCTAAAAAAAACGAATGTATTTCGTTGAAACTGTATGTTTTTTCATTTATTATAAAAACATTTAAAATTAAAAGATTAGGTTATCGTATAAATTTTTTTGTGTACCTTTACTGTACTGTATTATAAATCACTTACTAGTTAATGGTTATCTGTTATTTTTATTACGAAGTTATTTTGCATTTGAATTATGTTTGATGATTAACAGAAGTTCTCAACTAATATTTATATTTATATAACGGTTGACGAGATTCACACTCGTTTTCTTCTTGTGCCGAAAGAATTAACAATAAAAGAATGATAAATTATAAAAGAAATGTAAATTCATTTTGAAGTTATATTTACTTTACAATAAGTCTGGTTGTTTGTACCGATAGGGTTAAGGGGCAAACATTGAACGCATTTCTACTACTATGGGGTAAAATTTCTTATCGATCCTCAATTTTATATGTAATAAAAATATCGAAAATTTAAAGCTCACATATTTCTTGCTAAGTTTAGAATTTATCGAATGTTTTAGAACTTGGAAACATTTAACACCTAATTTGATAAAGAATTTTGATTTTTTAAAATTATATTCTGATATATAAATTAATACAAAAAGTTAAACGTTGAAAATTATTATAGTGAGTAAAAATTTTGTCGTAAACTCAAAAGTTAGTTCCCTTGATATTAGTATTCCTACACTTTTGTTCATAAATTTTTCAGATTCATTAACAAATAAACATATTTGACACAAAAAGTTAATTTTAAACCGAATGCTTTTAAGGAAATATAATAAAGAAAAGTTACATTTGTAAACGCAATATTTTTTGTTTGCTCTCAACCGAAATAGGTATTGCGTGACAGCCCTAAAGCTCGACGAGAAGTTGAGTTACATTACCGCGCGAGTGGATGTAAACACATTGTTAATGTAATTGATGTCTACGAAAATAATTATGGCGGTCACAAATGCATTCTCGTTGTCATGGAATGGTATGTAATCAATTGACTTAATTTTATTTATTTGATTCCCTAAATATAAATATTATGATAGTATGGAAGGCGGAGAGCTATTCCAACGCATACAAGACAGGGCTGAAAACGCGTTCACTGAACGCGAAGCCGCAGAAATAATGCACGACATATGCAAAGCTGTTTCACATCTTCACGCCATGGATATCGCTCATCGAGACGTTAAACCAGAAAATCTTTTATACTCGCGAAGCGATAATCTGGGAGTATTAAAGTTAACTGATTTCGGATTCGCTAAGGAAACATCAAATACATTATCGTTACAAACCCCGTGTTATACACCATATTACGTCGCACCAGAGGTTTTAGGGCCAGAAAAATATGATCAAAGCTGGTAAGAATCCATTCAAAATTCTATTTTTGTGTTGTAAACTAATTGAATTGTTTTTTATTTTTAGCGATTTATGGTCTTTGGGAGTAATAATGTATATACTTTTATGCGGTTATCCACCCTTTTATAGCAATCACGGCCTCGCGATATCGCCGGGCATGAAAAAGCGCATCCGTGCGGGTCAGTATGACTTTCCAGATCCGGAATGGAGACACGTTTCTAGAGATGGTAAGCTTTATCATCTTATTTTATAATTATGCCTTAGTATTCTATATTTATTATGAGAATTGGATTTTTCACATTAATTTTATTACTTTTTGTTTGCAGCGAAAGACCTCATAAAAGGATTACTGAAAACAGATCCATCTCAGAGATTAACTATTGAACAAGTGATGCGACATAATTGGATTGCGGTAAGAATCACGTCCGAACTGTTATGTTTATTGCTTAATCTATTATCGTAAATATTAGATAATTTATTTATTACTATCATCTGCTACTTAGGCGTGAGATAATTAATAGGTTATGTATTTTATTTATAGCGTTACGCTGAAGTGCCTCAAACTCCTCTGCATTCAGTGCGCATTATGCGCGAAGATGTGGAGCAATGGCCTGAAGTCCAAGAAGAGATGACGCAAGCGTTGCGTACAATGAGAGTTGACTACGATTCCAGTATTCACCTGAAGAACCTCGACAACACTAAAAATAGTTTACTCGAGAAGAGAAAAGTCAAAGGAAAGCGTTGATTATGTTTTACGGCAGGAAATGCGGCGAATAATTTGCCTTTTAAACAATTCGTCCTTAAAAACTAACTTCAAGTTTTTGTTGTTTTTTCGAAAACGTTGAAACTATTGTTTCGATGTCATTAACTTTTATAAATTCATCAATTCTTGCCACTTAATAGTCATTTAGGAACTATATATATACAACTATTATTATTCTCATTATTTTAATGAAAAGGTGATCAATTAATAATAAAAAATGTCTTCAAAAAAATCATTTGTGATTACAAATGTCGATTATGTTTCTCGATCGAGAAAAAAATTATTTATAGTTAACGATAAATTAAAAGATTAAATAAAATATATATTAACTTAAAAAATTTGTCTGAGAATTTGTTTTTTGTTGATTTAATTTAATATTTTTCTTTTGTCAACAACAATACAAACAGTAATTTGATGCGAAAAGAGGACACAAAGGTATACACGCTGTATATTTGTATTACTGACGCAATTATTTCAAGGTTTCTGTAACGGTCTAATTATCGTAGAATAGTGTTCAGATTTTTCACTAATTAATATAAATTTGAAAGAATTTTTGAAGTAATTTTAGCCTATTGTTTGGATTGTAGTATCGATAGAATTACGCTGAAAAGAAATAAAATTAATTAAATACATGAAGATTGACTGCCAATAAAAATAAGTGGTCTATAAAATAGTGAATTCTCTCATCGATGTTACAATGGATTCTTTCCATCTCTTTTTATTATATCGCCTTTTAGTGTACATAACGAAACATTTGCAGCTCTATTTGTCATTTGAAACTTTTATTGATCTAATAAATGTTATCAATTTTTTCCTAATTTAATTTTACTTTTATTTAGTTAACGTTAAATTATTGAATTAGCGTTAAAACTGGTTGATCAATAGATTATTTAATTAAAATTTCTTTTTTGACGGACTAAAACGGGTACTTAAGGTGATTTCTGATTAACGTATAATAAAATTAACAGTTAAAACTTATAACATTACTTCTATGATTACTTGCGATTTTATACGTTTATACTGTACACCGTTTTTTAATAATATTCTATTTTTTCCATTTATTTTGGTTTAAAATAGATTTAGAATTACTTTAAAAGTCAGAAACTTTTCTATAAAAATCGATTATAAATTCGCCTATAATAGCCATTTATTACCCAATATAAACATTTTAACCCAAAAATAGGCATCAATCCTACCTTACAGTAATTAAGAATGAGCTGTAAAACGTATAAAATAGCGTATCCCACATGTAATATAGTTTATTGCATTATACTTAAAATAATGTCTTCACACGCAACTTTCCAAAACTATTTCAAATGAAAGTTAAAGAATTTTAAACATAGAAATACATTTTGTAAATTATTATTTTGGACAATAATAAAATAATATGTTTAGTATTGAATTTAAGCGCACCTTAAAACACCCTCACTTATAGGTAATTTAAGAACGTAACTGAGCTAAAGTATTTCAAATAAATTGTATTTCTTAATTATCTCTTAATTATACTGCATTCTGAGTTACTCATGTGAGTAAATAAACTTTAATGTTTGTTGTGTGAATAAAAATTCTTTACAATTAATATGTAATATTTTAAATAATTTACGTGCAATGAATAAAACTAGGGAAGAGCCTATAGTTTGAATAACTGAGCGATTGTTGTTGTATATCTTAGTAGTTTTAAAACTTATAAACTTATTTCGTAAGTTAAACAACCAATTATTTACTTTAAAAATATCACTTAAATCTTTCTTAATTTTTATTATTTCATTTTAATTGTTACATACAGGGAAAATGTAAACACTTAAAAATGAACGTATTGTGTGATGAATTTTAATAATTATTTCTAAAGAAATTGTTGAAATATAAATAAAATACTAAAGATATGACTGGTGTCAACGAAATACAATTATGTTGAAATAGTAATCTCTTACGATAAAAAATAATACCTAACAATAAATTTCTGTGTTTCTAAAATACAGAAGCAAAAACGATTTGGCAATATTCATGAGTAAGCATGAGTCAGTATATTATATTATATAAAAAAGTCTACGAATAAAAAATTATTATTTACTTTAATGAGAAGTGATAATAAATGAAACAATTTTCATTAAACTGATATTATAAGGAATTCCGTATTTATACCAAAACATTAATTTGACAAAATCTTCCGTATAAACTAGTATTCATTGTATACTATATAATAACAAAGTTGTAAAATTAAAAAAAAATTTATTTAAGAAATAATGTACAATCGAAAAAAATATATATACCATACATACAATAGAGTAAAAGTTTTTTAATATATAATAATTATTTACAAAAAATTAAATTCTAAACTATTTTAACAAAAAAAATAATAATAACGAGTTTATAAATGAGACAAATGGCACATTTACTTCTTAATTACAGCATAAACACTTCATTTTGTATTGCACTTTTGATACAATTGTTATCAAAAAGTTGTTAATTATTACATTTGTCTAACTTTTTTAATGTTGTTGTAATGTATTGAACAATTCAAGTTTTTCAAGAATTCAATAAATTAATATATCATCAAACTTTAATGATATTCTAATTTTCGGTTTCGTTAAACATGCAGTAAAAGAATTATATGTATATAAAAATCAAAAATTAATTTATGGCATTTATCTAGAAAATATTTTAAGAACAATAACAAAGAAGATTAATGATAATAATGATTTGCAAACAATATTTAACAATTAAAATATAGAAAATATGATTTACTGTAATTTTAAATAAAACTAATCATTACTTTATTAAGATTTTATTTTAGAGTGAATTGTTTTCAATTTATTTCACATAAGTCCGTAATTTCATCAAACA
>JAQGAW010002157.1:0-16067 GCA_034698025.1 Phthiracarus crinitus | reverse complement strand
CAAATTAAGACATAACACCAGAATTTATGATCAGTTTCGGAATAAAAATAAATAAATAAAAAATAAATATAATTTCGCGTAATAATACGGTATAGTTTGGTCGTTTGACTTACAATTAATATCTAATATAACTTTGGTCTGAAGCGGAAGACTGGCATTAGTGTTGAACGCCTGACATCGTAACTGAGCAAATAAGTCATTCCTATTAACTGTAGTGAGAAACAGATCGTTTCGCACTCTCGCTCCTTCTTGAATAATTTGGTACGAGTCATCAATCAAAATGTTATCGCGATACCAGTGCACTACAGCTGGTGGTCTGGCTATTATGCGCATCGAGACAATGAGACAATGAGTTAATGGCATTAATAAGTTATTCGCGCCTCATTAGAAAGTGAAGCGTCAAAGAGTGTGAAAGTTTGTGTTTGGTATGGCATTCTCAACTAACCTCCCTTAGCCTCACACGTTAGCTTCACGTCACTGTCTTGTTCGTAAGGTCCCGCTAATTCCTCGATTGGCTGCAGTTTTTCATCCTTAATGATCAGTTTTCGAGGAGGAACTGAAACGGTAATGGAATAAACGATGCTATACTTTAGTAGTTATTGATATCATTGTCAGACATGATTGTCTCACCGATCACTACGAGATTGACTATAGTGTTAACAGTTCGTGCCCAACGGAAATCAACGCGACAGCGATACTCTCCCTCGTCCTCACCTTTCAATGGATCGATGGTTAGCAGTGCCAGCACTGGACCACTCGTTACGTTCAACTGCGCTCTATTGATCAGCTCATCGCTAACAAAGTGTTGTTTCGTTTGTTCCACTTCTTCTTGCCTGGCGTCCAATGAATAGATTGGAGCGCCGTTAGTATCTCCGCGATACCATAGAATTAGTGTGATTGAATCATCTTTCGATGGCACTGTGATATTACACGGAAGCTCTACTCTGCTTCCAACTATTGCGCGAAACTCCGCGTATGTGTTCATATTTTTTACAAACAAACAAACAAAATAATTAACTGACCGTATAATTAACTTATCAAATTATTAATTTGAAAATTATGCACAAAAAACTATCGGTTGACAGTGAATGAACTGATGGATTAGTGTGAAAGAGTTATTCGAAAGTTTGCCGACCAATGCTAAGCTTGCTATGCTATAAAAGTGTAAAAGACGCGATACTAAATATTAGCAAACAAGACATGCGTGATTTAAATTGTTGTGCGCATATTTAGGATTCACGGACATTACGGCGAAACTCGAAACACCACTGAAATACATTACAGCGAGTGGTGATTACGTTGAATGGACATCATAGTGAATCATAATTACAATGAATTTTTAAAAAATTAGTTATAAGATTATTATATCAGGTTTGAGTTTAGTGTTAAACTTGTATTCTAAGTGACATAAGATTCTACAAACTCTAGAAACTTGTGTGATATATTTTTTTTATAAATTTACAGCATTTCAAAGAACACTTATTGTAATGGGTTTCGCGGTAATGTCCGAACTCTATAAATCTTGAATAGTCATTAATGATACTCTTTCCCTAATGGAGGATGAAATTTTTTTTTAAAAATGGATCCCGATTTTTTCCATTTCCATAAACATTAAAATTAAATTCCGTGCCGTACATAAAACTTCTATAAATTTCAATTCCCATTTCATTCGTTTGCAGTTACTTTAAATTACTGGTCGTTTATGGAATGGGATTGGAATTTCACGAAATTGTTAATATTCGGAATTAACTTGTGGGTCACTATTCTCTAATGTAAATTCTTTATTCAGCCAAAAACAGTTTTCTTAGCAGTGGAATCTACTCTATAATAATGTGCAGTGCATGTGAAAACGAAATCAGTATATTATATAAAACACATTTATTTATTGACCACATATTTTATGAGTATTATCATAACCATTACCGATCTGTAACAGTATGTTATATCAAACAATCAGCCAATAAAATAAATACAGTATGACTGCATATAATATAAGTTATATATATCGCCCGTTCATATTCGGTGGTACATTAAAATCTATTGTGTGAACAAATATTAATATATCATATTAGAAAACGGAATAAAATAAATTGAATATTGAATGAGATTAGAAGCGAAACATTCAATTGAAATACTGTTCAGTATATTTTTATATATCTTTTCCTTTTTTCTTTACTCAACTCAATATTTTTGAGTTTCTCTAAATTCCGAACATGAATCATAAGTTATGATAAATAGTTTTCTCGTTATTGATTCACTTGCTTTAGAAAATATTTTCTTTAGATGTTATTATTTTTATTTTTTCTTACAGAATTTATTGCCTCAAAGACAAATTTAATTTCACGAAATGATGAATTTATGTTAACATTTTTTTGGGCAAATAAGATGGAAAAAAGATTGAATAAAATGGCAAAAAGTGTTTGAACTAAAGCTTTTGTTTCTTTTGATTCAAACATAAATATATATTTAAATCAGTATTAGTTAATCAGAACAATTGAATTAATTTTCTTCTATTAACTATATTTTCTTAATTCTAATTAAATTTCAAATAAAAAATTTATTTCAGTTTATTTTAATTAATAAGTAAGTTTGTTATATAATAATAATAATTAATAAAGTGATATATATATATAAACTTATAATCAGCTGTAATATCCAAATGAAACATTACATACAGTCACACATTATAATTTAAGAATTAGTTTAGATCCCAGTAATCGCTTTCCATTTCGCAAAAACAAATTCGCGTAAAGCCACGTCCAGTTAGTAAATACAGTATAAAGCATTCAAAAGAAAAAGTTTGCATTAACCGTTAATGAGAATATACGATAAAGTAATGTACAAGAAAATTTCAAAGAAGAGAACACTATAATATGCCGTAAATATATTTTTTTTAAAATTTTAATTTATCATAATATTTAAATAGAATAGAAATTTAAAGAAATATTTAGCATATTTCAATATAAAATATAAATAAATTCATATACCGGGTATGCAATCACTGTTTTAGAATATACGTATATATAAGTTAATCGGTAACGTTAATATAACAGTTAGAATAACAGTAGGCATCAAACGAAACAAATGATCTCATTTATCAGTATTACACGAATGATGTCCACAAATGAAACTCTGTCTGAGTTTATTATAGATAATGAACAAAGCTTTTTGTTTTTGCGAGCATTCATTTCGTTAATTATTTTTTCATTAAAAATCATTTCAATTAAAGGTTTGCTATACTAATGGGTATTTTAGAAGTAATTACTTTCTAACGCATTCAATAGTATCATCAAATATCTTTCTTTGGCTGTTTTTTAGTGATTGTTTTATATTTTAATTGATATTATACAAAGAACTTTGAATCATTTACAACAAATACCCTAAAATCCCATGTTTAATACGCTCTCATGAATAACTGAATTTTAAAATCTTAGATAATAGGCGTTATAATGTATAAAACAACATATTTTATATGTTAACTTTTTTTTATACAACTCTAGTATTTATATATTGATCTATCTTTACATATTTGTATTCTTAAATATTTACATAATTTTTTACACACTATTTCTTTTTATGCTTATATTTTAAATTACACAATTTTTAATAAAAAAATATTACGATAAATCAATAAATTAAAAAAATATCGGAATCAAGAAAAAAACTCGGTATCGTAAAAAATTGTTTTGTTTTTGATTAAAGAAAACACATATATATATATTTTTAATAAAATTTTACAAAAAAATAAAACGCGTATTACACACAGGATTTTTAGGGTACAATCATCTAACAAAACTGTCCCCGAATCTACTGATGTAACTTAAATTGATCTTTCTTGCTGCCCATCGACATCCGCCCCATCGTCGGCGAGTATAACAAATGCTGGCTGATGTTGAGATTCTGATGGTTCGCTTTGCTCGTGATTTAACTGACTATGATGACCAGCTCTGGACAAATCATCGGTGGCCACAGCCACTGGGATGTATCTCACTCCGGGTTGTGCGGCGTGTTTAGCGCCGATATATTCTCTCCACAGTTTCATTTTGGTAGCGCTTTGAGTATCTGGTAGTGGACGAGATAAATATGGATAGCTTTTCTGTGGCGATAAACGGTAATGGTTTTCGTGACTCTCAGATGTTTGCGGCTCTAAGTTATCATAATGACCATTGAATCCTTCTTGACTGTCAGCATCCAAGTAAACAATCGCCACCTGATCTGCTTCTGACGCTGACTGGTCGTGATCTGGTTGTTCGTGTTGATAGCTTTGAATGCGATTTGACGAATACTGTTGCATGGATTGCATGGATACCGGAACGGGTACGTGCACTGGGATTGGAATCTCTATTGGGATTTCGATAACTGGTCGCGACGGCGCCATTTGCGTCACTTGTCGCTGATATCCATTCGCTTGGTATGGATTTTGGTAATTTTGGTACACTGGACGCTGGTATGACGCAACTGGTACTGGAACTGGAATGTGAACCGAAACTGGAACTTCTACTGGTCGTTGTTGAATGTGGTTATAGCTAAACAACATTCAAATATTTTTAGTTTAGTAAATTATAATATTAATGAACACGTTTTGATTAATTAAAATGTAAACGCATTTATTATCTTATTATCGTAAGATATGTTGAATCCAAAACATTTCTCATGGATTCGATATTGTATTTGAGTTCAGTGCTTCTTTAATTATTTTCCCATAGCTTAGAGTCACAGAAAACTGCAAATCAATGTAAACATTAAAAGCCCTTAATTCTTATATAAGTAATAATTCTAAATCCCATGTCCAGTAAAAATTCTTAATGATCGCATACCATTAAAATATTTCAAACTCCAATGTTAGTTCCATAGTAACACTGAATCGTGAGCTCTTATCGCATGTGGACTTCAATTACTATCTAGTACTGTAAATAACTTATACAAATTCAGCGCACACGCGATATAACATCGTTTTGAAATGTAAATTTGATTGTAGAGGTTAAAAATGGAATTTTTAGCAGAAATACTCAATGATAGAAAATATGTTGAATTTGGCATAAATATAGATTAAATAAAAGAATCGACAAACACATGCCAACACGTGACCCATCATTAAGTATTTCAAATTCCCAGATAAGATGAAAATTATATCTATTCGAGTATCTATTTTTAAATCTAATTTTGAAAGTGAATTGAGGGTAAAACTATAGATTATTTTGTAATTACCCCATCGGTACTGAATACGGTACTTGAGGGTAGATTTGCATTGAATGTTGCGGTGCATTATAATAAGGGCTGACAGCCACTTGTGACACACCACCACCATTGCCACCCATTCGCGACTCCGCCACTTGAACTGGCGATGACTGGACGGGAACGTGTGCTAACATTATCAGTACTTGTTGGTACGGCTGGAATGGTCGCTGCATAACTGGTTGCGCCGCTTTCTGCTGCAAATGCATCATTGGTGATGAGTACACACGCGGCTGAACATTAGTTGATGCCATTCTGGCTTGAGGTGGAATGAAAGAGATTGGCGGCCGGTTTACGGCTGGTCTCATCATCGGAGGTCTTATTGGCATTGGTCTGCCATACATCGGTGCTGCCATTGGTCGCGAGATTGGTCTGTCTGCGAGTCCATTCGACCTCAATGTTGCTAAAAGTAGAGGAACGCTATCATCATCCATATCATCGTCTTTGTCTTTGGGTGCACTTAATTGTTCTGAAATAATCATGAATTTATTGCATTTCTGTGTATTACTTGGAAGTTTATAGTGTAATACCATTATGATGAGCTCTGGCAGCGGCAGCTAACAGTCTAGTCATCATAGCAGCGGCAGCCACTCTCAACAGTTGATTCTGTGGCTCTGATTGTGCCTGTTGTTGCTGCTGTTGTTGCATAAGTGGAATTGAAAATTTTCTCATTCTTGTGGCCCATTTGGCGTTCAATTTGTCAAATGGAGTCCTGACACCAAAAAATACAAAATTATGTTATATTATGCTAAATTAAATTACGCTCATTTATATAACTATACCGTATTTTTATCGCATGAAATAATCAGAGAAAAATAAGATTTTACAAACAATGTAAACAATTTTAGAATTAATTTGTGGGCAATACAATTAAACAAAACTTTTCACTATAAGCTCAGTATTTCATATTAAAATACATTTCAAAAGTTATTAATGTATAAATTTGAAAAAACTATTATTGCATTGTTTAAGTAAATAATAATGTATGGATACTATTAAATAGAGTATAACAAACAGACACTCACTATAAAACGGAATGTAATAATAAGTTTTATAATTTTCGTATTATTACCACAAACACCATTGTTTCATCAATACTTGTAATGAGTACGAGATAATACGATGCAAACAATTAGATAGTAATTAAAGTTATTTCTATAGAAGTTTTTTAAACATTCAATTAACAATACCTTTGGGAAGGATTGGGCGAACCATTGTCTAACGCGCTATTATCCTCCACTTCCTTCTCTCCTTGTTGTTCATTGAGAGGAGCGCTTAAATGAACACCCATTAACCGTTCAATAAAAACAAGTCTGGGATTAGTTTTTTCTTCGCCATTTTCGGATGGCTTGTTATTTTCCTCTTCGTCGTCAGTGTCGCCGGCAATCAAAAAAGTTGGTCCGCTGTCGTTCTCGCTTTCCGGTTCATCTAATTTTTTGTCATTATCCACAGGAATAACGCTTATTGTTGCCGATTCATCCGAAGATGACGTTATAGTTGTGGTAATCGGCGATTCACTCGTCAATTCACTGGTTGTGGTTTGCGATCCTTCTCCTGGAACTGATCCAACAATTGAAATTCTATGCTCTGAATTAACAGACGCCGAATCTTCTAATGGAAATGCCATTCCATAATGGCTTTTCTATTTAAATTAAATATAATTTTTTTTCAGTTTAGGATATCTTAAATGCATTTAAAGTTCAAAAGTTCAATAACTAAGCAAATAAATGAGTATGAGATCAAATAATTAATTTTCGAGATATAAATTTTATTCATGAATCACTCGCGTTATATTTGTTAGCAATAATATTTGTTCAACCGTTTTATATCCAATAAATTATTTAATAATTATTTCGTAATTTTGTTCATCTCCAAACACAGTATTTGATAATTTATTGGAAAAGTATTATTGTAAAGAGAAAACAAGCGGAGATAAAATTTTTGTCGTTTTAAAAAATTGTGTTTTAGTTATTATGCAAAGTTTTTAATTTCGGTTTTCGATATTGATGTCAAAAATACAATTATTGTATTCAGTATGCATACACTATTATTTAGTCACTCATAAAAATAAGAAAAAAATTAAAATTTAAAAATACATTACTCGTATTTCAATATGGAATATTTATAAAGCATTTCATGTTAGTTAAGAACTAGTTAATTTTCAGGTTAAAAATAATACAAAATAGAACGAGGCCTTTATCTTAAACCCGAATGCGTGATGTATATCAATGATGATAAATGTCTAATTTATACGTAAGGTGTGTTTAATTTCAATTAATTAATTTTGAAGAATTAATTTCAATTAACCGGAATTAAAAAACTTTCTAAGCTTAATATTTTAAATATTTTTTTGAATAAAAATTAAAAGTAAACAATTACTGGAATTTGTCCAGAAAAGTTTTCATATTAGCATCTATACATCAGACATCAATTTAAACAAGATTCTCGTAAAGATAATAACTTAATTGATTAAATATATAAATAATTCATAAATAAAATTCTAGATATAGATCTCGATTAAAACATTTTAATTGGATAATTGTAAAATGCTTATTATTTAGCATATAATTTTAAAAATATTGTAAGATTTATATAAAACAATTTTATGCAATATTTGTTTATATTTAAAAGCAAAATTTACTTAAGTTAACAACTCTAACCGCAATTCTCGTAATTAAAAATAAATTAAATTCCAAAATTGAGCTTTCGATGTGAAAATAGAAAATAATGAATAAAATAAGCTAAATTTGGAAGAGTTTTATTGCGATGTTGGCTCTGAGCCGTGAATTTTAAAAATAATCTCAATTAAAATTAAATATTAAATTTTTGGATTAGTCTTATCTTAAAAAGTATGTTTACAAAACAAAAATAGTAAAAAGTACTAATTAAAATTATTAGGAAATCATACGATAAAGCTATGAAAAAATTTTTAAATTATGAAAAAATAGTGATTTACACAATTAAAAATTCACAGCTTTGCTTATTGCGCACAATTCGAAACATATACAGACACAATATAAACACGCAGTCAAAATAAGGACATGACACCATTTACAAGGAAAGTTACTAAAAAACTTTAAGTAAAAGAAAAAAAATATTGCTAAGCATTACCGTCTCTTCCTTATTCTGAGCCAATGCGACTGAAAACACGGCCACTGAAACAACAAAAATATATCCATTCACCATTATAATCATGTATAACGTAGTAATTATTAAGTATTATTAAGTTTTGCTTTACCGAGAAGAAAAAGCAAAGCTAAAGCTCCGACGAACTTCATTGTTTTCGATGGTACCGTTTCGTATACCCTTAGGATAAGAAGGAGAAAAAAACGAAAAAAATGATATGCCGTTAGTTTTATTTTTCGTTGCACATAACATAAATCTAAGGTTATATGAAAAACAACTTTAAAAATGAGTTAACAACTTAAACATTTAATGAACGTATTGAGTTATTTTTAAAAAAATCTAATCGTTAGTATTAAGGCTTACGGCGTAATACGCGAACTTAAATCAGATGAGCACAAAATTAAATTATTAAAAATCGAATACTTCTAATTATTATTGAGTATATATTAAATAATTAATTCACTTTAATCAAAAACGTTTAAGAAGAATTGAATAATACAGTTATAATAATTGAGTGATCCATACCTGACAACCTTATAGACGATAGCCTTAACGGCTTTTAACTTTGGTTCCTCAGTTTGTTTCTTGGTATCCACAATTGATGATGTATTATTAACCTGTTCTTTTTCACTATTAAACTTTTCTGATTTTTGTTGATTGACTTGCTTTTTACTGCACTCGCAAGTCTTTATATAGATGTTACGGGTATCTGAACACTGTGCACAATGAGTGCCTGCCATCATCGTATCGTTCCTTTTTATTCTAAGTTGTTTTCCACAATCACTCATTGCCTCTTTTGTCGCGTTAGAATAACTTTTTACATCGCCTGCCCATCGTGTTAGAGGCTGGCTATGGCTAGCAGTACGGCTGTGACGCTTACGAGCAATATTTCGCCTGAGAAAAGGTAATCTAGTTCTGGGATTGGATGGATGGTTCACTAGCCTACTTAACTTATGACATACATTACAGATAAAGCTACGTATTTAAAAAACTCAATCCCACTTTGTTTAGCATTGGAGCACTATCTCTCCCTCCCTCTCTCCCATTCTCTCTCTCTCTCTCTCTCTCTCTCTCTCTCTCTCTCTCATAGCTCTTTAAAAAACATTTTAATAAGCATACAGTTCAATGAACTATTAATTTAAATAAAGGTATGGTAACACTCATTTGAATTGTTATGCTGATAACGTTATGTCTAAAGTTACTAAATTATAAATTATAGTTATGTATTTATGCTTAAAAGGATAAAGCACTTATTTACGTGTCTATATATTCAAATTAAAATTTGAAATCTAATTCTGGCGAAATTATTTTAAATGCCAATTAACTAAACGCTAATTTTTATTCCTAACAATTGCTGATGCGATCTGATTGTATGAGTTGGTACTTGAGAATTAAAAAAGTTTTGTTATAATTAAACCCAGAAGTGATTATAATAATAAAACATTAGCACTGAACAAACAGTTTTTTATTATTAGTTCGCGAGTTTACTTTTTAACTTTTTAAATACTGGGACTGTTTAAACTTTGCGCACACATAAGTATAGCGGCAACAAGTGGTATGAGTTGAATAACCGACGGGTTATATGCAGACATCACGAGTTCAAGGGATGGATACGCGACTAGCATAGTATATCCTGAGTAATACAAAGGTTCATACATCAACAATGTTTTCTATTTTTGTTATTGAATTTGTACTGAATATGCTACATTCAGTGGCGTATCCATACCATCATCTCATGATGTTTGGTTATATGTATTTTATCGATTTTGATATCAATTTAAATTGATTGACTGCTTTAAAATTTTATACAGAACACTAGAAATCTAAATATACATACATATAAATAAATATATAAATAATATTTTTTTGTTTAATTGAAAAAGAGCTAAAATGCATCGCACAGTTTGAAATCAGTATTTAGTTTTTTTCTCAATCGCTTCACACATGGAGTGGCAGTCGTAAAAACCAAAGGTGTCATAATCACAGACCAAACAATGCCTGACACTCAGCAGAAAACAATTTAATACACGAAGCAAATAATTCTCGTTTTTTAGTGGTGTTTAGTTAGAGAAGCACTTAATTTATTAAATCCGCAGAGCGTTAATGCAAACGTAACCGAATTTCCTGTTCTGATACAGTTTAGCAATTTAGCAATAATTGCCGTTTGGTTAATAGAGAAAATCGGAAAGAGGATAGGAAATTAAGCACAATAGGAAACCAATTCAAAGTACTTTAACTCGTAAAAAATTCTCATTAGTAAACCATACAAGAATATTATCTGAGCATAATTTGCTCGTGAAGTGACTATTTTTTCGCGAACCCCTATTAAAATAAATAGAAAGAAAATAAAAAGAAGAGAAGATCTTTAACACAACTGAATCTTCAAGTATATAATGGAAAGTTTAGTGAGACTCGATTCTTCTCATGTCCCAAATATATCGGGACTAACATAATATAACAGCTGTTATTGTTGTATAAAATGTTTACACAGTTAGCAATCACCTAATTTTCGAGTTATGATTTTTTACACCCGAGGCTAGAATACATTCTCGAAATAAAAAAAATTAATATCATATCGAACACAATGTAAATAAAAATTTTGTTTAAAAATTTTTTTTTTGCTTGAGTGCTGTTGTTAGCTATTACTGTATTATTATTTCGTTCTATAAAAGAATGGTGTCTTTTATTACTTGTTTTTTTATTTTTGTTTCGCGTATATTTTTCCATTGAATTGTATTTTTGCGTGAAGTTCAAAATTAACGCCTAAATAAAATTTTTCATCCAAAAACATTCGCGTTGCAGTTAAAACTAGTTGCAGTATATTTATATTCAGTGCGAATCTCTCCCTCTCTCACTCATACACACATACGCAAACAAAATGCTTTATTTAAGTGAAAAATAACAATACATAATGGGAAACAATTTTGCAAGTAAACTGTAAACTGCTCTTATGAAAGAAAACGCGCTGAAATCACTGACCATTAAAAACATTATTTTCGCTTCTAGAAAAAAAACATAATAAATTTTAACTTTCGTATTGTCTAAAATTTACGCAAAAACCAATTATTTTCTCAAGTCTCCGAAACGCGAAACAAAATTAAACTTTTAAGTGGAGTGAAATTTTTTAAAGCGAAAAAAAAACAATTTTATTGCAATATAACAGCACTAAAAGTAGTATAATTAATTTTATAATTTCGGGTCTAATTTTTATTATTATTAAATGAGTTTTATCCATTTAAGTGCTACATTCAATGTATCATATAATATATTCACGGGTCAGAATCAAGGGTCGTTTGTTTACGGTGGGCGTGGCTGCTCTGAAAGTAGTCATCCACGGTATGAGCACAAACTGATCCGCAATATGTGTTTATCGATAATCGTTTGAAATACTATCGATTGCACATGATTTGTTTAGCTTTAAACGATTAGCGATAAACATATCGTGCGATTTACTTTGCGCTTATACCATGAATACCTCCCATGAACAGGCGATTCCTGGATGACTGACTCCGATTTTAAGTATAACTTACAGTTAATGTATAAAATCCACTTCAAAAAACAATTCAAATTCAAATTCGTATTATTATACGAAATTAAATTTTAGCAAAATTACAAAACCTTTCATTGTTGCTTTTAATATAATTATTTACCATTAGTATATTTACGGTGCAATATTGTGCAGTATACCCACCTGTGTTTTTCGCTTTTCACGTACCGATTATTATCAAAAGCTTATTTTTAAAGTTTTCGAGAGAAAAAAACAAGTACCGTATCACACAATTTATTACGTAAGATAAAAACTAAACTTTGCAAACTAAAACGACAAGTTTTCGAATAGAAAATTCTACAGTTTTAAAGTCAAAACTATTAAACTAGAAACGCAATCGACCCAAATCTTTACTCAATATAATAGAAAACAAGCTATTGTTTCACGATTGATAGACAAAAAATAGTATAACTATATTCGTTAGTGTGAACACTCTTCTCTTTTAGTTCGCCATAACGATCACTGCCTCGTAAATATCGGAATACTGTGTGGGGTTAAGAGTCAAATATCTTTTGATGGAATCTCAAAAAAGCATAAGCGCTATAAATGAATACAAGAAAGGGAGGACACTGTTCGATAAACTATATGCCATACAAAAGATTAGTTATAAGAGGATGAGTTTAAGAAAAGAGTTCTTCCATTTCTTTTTCAACGATGACCTGCTTTTTTACCACCTGATTGCCAATTCAACTTTGCCTGATTGAGAATCATATTTTTTTCGACTGCACTACTTTTTGTTAATACTTTTTTCGTTTTTCAAAAAGATATCAATTTGCTTCGAATCATACCCGTCTGTAAATACAAATTCTAACCCAACTCATACGTCATACCATACGTCACTCCGTAACGGTTAGATTTAATTTTGTACGGACGGACGTTATTTGTCTTTTCTACAAATAAACTGTTGTATCCTAAAATAAATTGTCTAAAACAATAAAAGTAATACAACTTTTTGTTATTAATACAACTTTTTCTAAATGTTAACAGTGCTAACAGATAGCTTTGTCTAACAAAGCATTCACTCTTGATTCTCTCTCTCTCTCTCTCTCTCTCTCTCTCTCTCGCTCTTATATCTCATTTCTTTTACTTTTTCTATCTTAGATTTTTAGCGCAATAAGAGGTCAGTGAAACTATTTATTGAATTTTCTATTTCTGTTAAACAAATCTAAAAGTATATTTCTTCGCTTCATCTGCCACTGGTTTAGTTTATTGAATTGTGTATCTATTGAATAGTGGTTTTAATTTAATACTTTTTTCTGACAACAAGATATATTTATAAACTAAAGTTTTTTTCCCTGAAAGCCACGCGAATAATGGTATAAATATATCTTTGTTTACTTCACACATAGTGACAAATTTTTTGTTTCATGGCTTTCATCGAAACGAAAAACTATTTTTTCAATCAACGTATGACTACACAGAAATTTTTGAAACGTAATTAAACAAAATTTATGATGACTTCTTGATACACTTTGTCCTCTTTTTACGCTTCGGTATTAGGCATTGTATTCTCGACACAACGAAAATTACAAAATAATAAGGCCATTAATAAAAGGACAAATATTTAGCATTATATCTTAATTTCTTCTCATCGGTTGCATACAAATACTCCAAAAATCTAATTACTGTAGCATAGCATGCATTCGCAGTACACATCCAAAATTTTCTCTCTACATATGAGTGATTTTGTTATGCAGCGCTCAATTAAAAGTTAGAAATGTAATTTAAATATCAAAATAATTGTTTTTTATTACCCATGATATATAATTTCTATGTAATTCAGTGTCTGTGCTTCAGAAAAAAACACCCATTATATAAATTACTACTTGTGTTATCATTAGCACTCGTGTTTATAATTAGATTTACGATAGTTCTCTCTCTCTCTCTCTCTCTCTCTCTCTCTCTCTCTCTCTCTCTCTCTCGAAGTTATTTTAATTGTAATAAAAAAATTGGTAACACCATTTCACTGAACAATTTTTTTAACGCACAAATTTTATAGCGTAAGCATGAAAATATGCGGTTATTTTTAGAAAATTTTGAGCTGAATAAATTATTATATTATTATAAAAAGCGCACTAAAATTCATTAGACTGTGAATATTAAAAGTTAAAAGAAAATTTTACTGCAATTTTTTTTTATTATAACGAAAATTAAATTTAAGTGTTTATTTAGAGAGTTAATTATTTATTATAAAAGTTTAGCACGAGTTGTCAAAAGTGCATTAATATTAAAAAGTTTTATCCTTAAAAAAAATGATAAGAATAATTTCTTTTTGTTTAATTTCTCGAAAACAAACAATTAATCCAGTTTTGTGAGCAGAAAAAAACTTGACAACAACGGGAACAAATCTTATTTTGTCCCGAATAACAAAAACCGTAAGCTAATTATGGCTCACAGTGTTTACGCAACAGTTTATTTTCTAACGAAAATAATAATAACGCTACACTTCAATTATAATTAAAATAACTATGAAATAATGGATTATCATTGGTTGCCTTTTATAGCTAATAATATTGGTTGCCGTTATATTAAACACCTTAAATTGTAATTCAATACTGCAGCGCATAACACTGTTATTATGGTAACCTTGGAGTAAACTTGAATTATTTTTTGCGATCGTCTTAAGAATGTGCTTCGAATAAAAAGTGGTTTTTACAGCTACAGTAAAAAAAATCCCAATTAATAATTAGTGTGTCCGCTGATCAAAACGAGAGATATGGACACAAACTGAATCGAAACAATAACGGATTTTTTAGCGAAATTATGTTTGTAATTTGGTTGATAAACAATAAGCTGTTTGTGGCATAATTTTTTTGGTTTAGATTAACGTTTGTCTAACTGTCAAACTAAAAGAATAGCTTCTTAAATAAATTTCTAGACATTTCTTGATTCCATACATGTGTGGGTTTTTTAGTGCTAAGTTTTTATGGGAAGTTTAATCATCAAAATGCTTAAAATAAAAAAGATTATACGAGCAATTACTGAGTTAATTATATTCAAGGCGATTCAAAATTTTAAGCCTACAATACAATGGCGTATAGAAATCTAAAATAAAAAAGAATGAGTTGATGATAGAAAAAGATATTTGTTGGCACTCATAATACCACTCTTTAAAGAGGTGATCATATAAACGATCAAAAACGCATACCAGATAATGAAGAATACAGAAAATACTACTATAGGTTATTAATCAAAGAAATGCGCTTCAAAGTTATGTTCGCTATTTATTTCGTTATTTTTTACGACTCCTTAACTTAAATAAAATAAATTTAGCATTGCGTACACACCATAATAGCGTTGTAGTGATTTCTATAAGTAGTAATTTCAGGTTTTTTCCTACAATACGGTGCTAAGAGTTTTTGATACTAGAAAAGTGTATATGGATTTGGGTGTGTATTACCTGAACGCATACACTAATATAAAATATATAATAATCCACACAATCTAAACGAAAAAACCTGAGGACAATCGCGATAATAGTCTTCTGGTTGAAGGAACTGTTATCTAGTAATTTAAGATTATTATTAAATATCCGCTAATATAAATTGATTTGTATTTCAAGTTTTAAATTACACGTTTCGGGAATAGGAAAGAAAACTCGCAACAAAAATAAAATTCATTTAATTATATTAAATAAAAAAAGACGTTTTCCCACAAAACCAAATTTTGTTCCGCATTGGCTCTGTTTAACCACTTTATTTTCGAAAATCAGAATAAACTTATACAGCAAATAATAATTTTATCGATAATTAAAATCAAATAAAAATGTTCGGAATCCCAGTTAAAACATACATCGAAATTGCAACTTTTCATCCGAATCACGATAACTTTTCATCTCGTAATGAATAGGTTTTTTTCAAAAGAATAGGATGCTATTATATGAAAACTAGTGTTGTGTGTAATTAAAAAGCTTCAAATGCATTGGCGTAAGCGATACATAAAGTTATTCAAAACAATTCAAAGGCATGGCCCAAATAAACGGCTTTAATAATAATTTATACACAAATAAATATTATTTTGATTTAAGCAAAACTTTTATGAGTGGACAAGAATAAAATATTATCACTGGTATTAATTATTATTTATAAATAGTTGACACGAACACTTAATGTGCCAGTGATTGCGCTAAAATAATAGCTCAACAAATTTTTTTGTTTCA
>JAQGAW010002156.1:0-16072 GCA_034698025.1 Phthiracarus crinitus | reverse complement strand
TTAACCGGTAAATAATTTTTATAACGGCGGTCATTATCGGTCACCACCGGTCTTATAACCGGTAACGAAGATCACTAGGTATAGTGAAGCATACTAATGATTGACCTTGAAATTTTTCAAAATAACAAAAGAAATCAATAGTAGGTTGAGACTGATAAATTGAATAGTCTAGAACAGCACTAATAAACTAGAATAGCAGTATTAATTAATAGCAGTTCTTTCGTTATCCGCAATGCAGTTGTTTACCTCTTTGTGCAAACAACGCTACAGTATATATATCTCTCCGTATCGACTTTTTATAAGTCACTTCCTAATAGTATTTTCTTATTGAGGAAGTTTGTTCTCACTCATTTCGCTTGTTAAATAGAAACTTTCTTTAACTGAAAATCTCTATAAGTCAGAACAAATTCTATTTTTGCTTTAAATATTTATAGGGTTCTTTCAAGTCTAAAATTTCTACTTCATAATAAATAAATCATTTATTTCATTCTAAATTCAATTCGCAAAATCTCTACTGGCTTCCGAAATCTAAATTTTTGGTATCGACAAGAAGTTGAGAGTCTGTTCAGCGTTACAATCCAAACAGATGTATGCCCGCCGGGCGTAGGTTCGTGTCCGACAAATTTAAATTAAGTTAGCCCGATCGGCCCGATATTCAATCGAAATATTTAAGATGTAATAAAAAATAATAATTTATATGCAAAATTCTTTTAAAACAATTAATATGGTAGAGAAGAAATATTTTAGCATTAAAATATTTTGGTTTCTGAAGTGAAATAAATAAAATTTTACAAAATAATATTATACCAAAATTTGTTCTAAATAGCACTGAAAAATTTTGAAATGTATGTCAGGCCCAATATAATATTTGTCTGAGCCAGACAAAGACTGACAATTTCAGTCGAGGAGGACCTGGAGGGCCCAAAAAATCAGGGGCCCGTTTCAAACTCAACTTTGAGCGACAATTTTTGGATTTTTTTTAAACTTTTAAATAGAGATCCAAAAAAGTATTAAGAAATTCATGCAAAACTAGCGCAATAAGTAGCTTTAAAAATTTACTAAATTACCAATAAAAAATAGCAATAATTTTTTTTAAAATTATCAGATAAATGGATTTATTGTTAAAATTTTTAAACATTGAATTTTTATTGTTAAAAATTTTTCTATAAAACATAGACAACATGTGACTAAAAATTTAAAAAATGAAATTATTTTGACTTTATCAAAAATTTTCAATGTTATTAACGTGTAAGATTTAATTTAAATATAAGGGATGCATAAAACTTAGAATTAAACGACAAATTTTCGGATTTCAGATTTCGCTATTTTATATTTATGTTTGTTTGTTAAGGTTGAGTTAATTTAGTAGTTTTGATCATCAAATGATTGTTGAGTTTGTGTTATATTTACGGTATATAATTATGTTTTTATTACTACTCATTAATTACAATTACAATTTTACAGGCTAATACTAAAACAAATATCGCTAATTAAAACATCAAAAACACAGTTTCAGACAATAAGACGCTGGGAATGATTATTACGAGTATGAGTACACAGTATAGCGTTATATAGAGATTACATATAAACTATTCGTTACGTTACTGTACTGTATTTACAAACAAATAGACGATATGACTAAAAAACGTGGTGCTCTGTAAAACTAGTAAATCATAATCATTTGTTCAATGATGGCATTGGTTAAGTGCGCGAATCTGTTAAAGTGTTGCAACATTGTTATGCCTCCCATTCATGTAATATCGGTTCGGCACTTAAAATGGCCGTACGATTGGTTACTGCCAGTGGAGTACAACAAAGTGGTGAAACTGGACGACATTGCGAACAGCGAATACAAGCATATGCTATACGCAGGCATTCGTTCCGCAACTCAACACGAAGTTTATTCATTATTTCATGATCCGATTGTATCGAAATTCACCCGTAAAGCTATGAGAAGGGGACAGAAAGCTATTATGAGGCTATTAGTTGAGCAAACATTTGCAACCATAAAACACACTCAATTACAGAAATATAATGCAGCATTAAATAGCGGTAATTTAGAAGAAGCGGTTAAAATAGAGTGCAATCCATTAGTGATATTTCATAAAGCATTAGAAAACTGTAGGCCAATGTTAATAACTCGTGGCGTAAAAAGAGGTGGTGCGACATATCAAGTGCCATACCCTTTAACCGAAACCGTTTCTCGCAATTTGGCCATGAAATGGTTGATAGACATGGTTAAGGATCGTCCGCGACCGCGAACCGCTCATTTCCCCGAAGTTATGGGCAACGAATTAATTGAAGCGTATTATAATGAGGGAAGAGTTGTTCGGAAGAAGCAAGAAATGCATCGACAGTGCGAAGCGAATAAGGCTTATGCTCATTACAGATGGGGTTAAACATTATTAATAGTAATTTTAAATTGATTTGGCTTTCGATTTACGTTAATTTTAATTATATAAATAGAGATAATAAATAGAAATAATTCATTTGCTTAAAATGTTGGAAGAAATCGAGTTGTTTTGATTACTTTTTGAAATGGAAAAAACAGCAAAAATAAAGTAAAAGTGATTTTTTCACGATATATGGTAATTATTAAGAGATAGTGAATAATTTATTCATCGTAATTAAAATATGATCCGAAAATAAAAACATGAACTCTTAAATGGCACTCAAAACATGAACCTCAACCTCAAGTCTTTGAATGACAAACCGGTTTCCGTTCGTTAAACTTTCTGGTATCCGAAAAGGGGTAACTCGTAAGCGTACTCTCAAATTCTTTACACAAGAGTTCAATTATATTTAAAATCGGGTTTACTAGAGTTTAAACGAGTGCAAGGCTGGGCCAAACAAGTGTCAACTTTTAAGTTTAGCATTCACTTTCTATTTTTCGGCTCATATCAACGGTTTTGAGTTTTACGAAAACAGTTTTTATGAAAATGTCTTTATTAAAAAATATTAATCTAATTTTATTTTTCGCTATTAATTTAAATTTTTATCATAACATTTTTTCATTTGGATGTCCTGATCACCACAAACCTGATGTAAAAACTTTAGGTAAGAGTAAATATTTTTAATGTGTGACGCGTTTGTAGCGTTACTCCAGAATATTTTACCTGAAAATGCTTTTATTATCTCTAATGGAAACTATTCCGTTTTAAATAATAATCTATAATTCAGTAACTTTTCAATTACCAATTTGTCAATTTTACATAGTATTGTAATCGCGCAAAATGGAGAGTATTTTGTATTCTTGTGTCTTCATTCAATTACAAACAAATAACTCTAAAGATTGTTTACGTTATAAATATTTATAAGCTTATATTAAAAATTAAAAAATGGCCCAAAACTAAACATTTATTTAGTTACTTATAAATTATAATAGTTTGGTTATTTTGTGATTATGAAAATTCTTTATTTTTATATTAAAAAGTTTTTAGTAATTAAATTTTTTAGAAACATAATGGAAGTAAGAAATAAAATGAAAATCAACTTCGGTAGGAATTTTCAAAATAAAAAAGTACTTTATTTTTGGAAATAATCATTTAAAATATACAGAGCAGAGTGTAAACATTGCAACAAATTCTTTAATGATACTGCTTTACTGTACAGTTACTGTACAACTATAATCAACCATAAGGACCCAATTATTAGGATATACCCAATTAGTATAATCTAATTTTAATATAAAATAACAATAACACTTTAAACTAAAGATTCTTAATTTGTTCATGAAATATACTGAGAGATTCGAAAGAATAACGCCTACCAGAATTTTTTTTACTAAACTGATCCGTCTTAAAATTATTGACTTAAATTGTTTAAATAAGTGAAGAAAATTTCTGAAAAATTCATATATCTCTCAATACATTCTACAATTTTTGAATCTTAATTTTGAATTTGAATACTTTTTCGACCTTAATATTTTATACCTTAATAATATTCAATTTTTTGCATTAATTATCCGGTCTCTACATATAACTGTAACATTCTCTGTGTTCACATTTATTGTCTATATAATTGTATGTATATATTTTTCGATGGCATCAATCATAGTAGTTTAAGAATGAAAGAATTGAGAGGATATAAAATAAGTTGATATGAATTTTTAAGTTCTGATTTAAATAATATTTTGAATGCAAGAAATTTTTATTTGTATAACTGTAGAAATAATTTTCAAGTGTCGATTAAAATTATTTAAATTTTATTCTATTTGTGTTTAGTAAAGAATATTTGTTACTTTAAAATTTATTTGAATTAAGTTTTTTGATACAAAGTGACTTCATTATTATTTTCTGATAAAAATTTTAATTATTAAATTATTTAAATATTAACTTTAAATATTAAAACAAATAAGTTGTTTAAATCTCACTATTTTATTGCTAGCATTAAATTTTCTGAAATTTTAAAAATTTCATTATTTTTATTTTCAAGAATTTTATTGCATCGGAATTATTTTTAAAAGCTTTCACTTTTCTAATATCCCGTTGAATGTAAAACTAGTTGGTAAATATGTAAATATGTTAAAAGTGAAAATAAAGTTTAAAGAACTCCTAGAAAGGTTTTATAAGCACAAACCACAATAATTATTTAGGTTATAGACCTATACCTTGAACTTCAAGTAGCATTGCACTATTGCTTGATTCTTGTTTAGTGCTAAAAGAGTTAAAAAGTGTGTGATTAGAACAGTTGTCAGTACATGATTGTATGTCTTTATGTTTGTGTGTAAGTTATATAAGAGTAAAATATTCTTTTAAGTAAAGGTGAAAAAAATCAAACAAAGATTTTTTCACAAAGAATTTACTCCTTTATACACACAAACATAAAGACAAACAATCATGTAATTTACTGATATTTGAAAATTAATTCAAATGTTATATGAGGAATTAAACTAAATTCTATGAAAAATTTTCTATAAGCTGTAAGGATATATATCATTAAAGAATTTTTATAAATATATTTTTTTTGTTAAGATCATCTTTTGTTTCTTACAGATTATTACTTTTAAAAGAATAAATAAAAATTAATAATAATAATCTATAAACAGAAATATTCAGTCATAAAAACAATAGTAAGCGTACAATGTAGACTTGGAAACGGACCCCCGATTTGCCGGCTCCCGGTGTATAAAGCCGGGCCGGGTTCGGGCCTAAAAATTAAAACTACCTGGCCGGACCGGGCTTTGACATTTATAAAACTTTTATATTTTACTCTATTCTCTATACAAACTTTGCATCAGAACGAAATTTTAGTTATGCAAATTTTAACTTTAACTGATAAAGGAACACATTTAAAGCCAGATAAAGTTGATAAACTTTGTATTTACGTTCAAAGTATGAAGATATTAAATAAAACAAAGACTGATTAAAATATATTTACTAATTTGATTGGGCCGGGCTTCATATTTTAATCAAGAATCGGGCTCGGGCCGGGCCTTACTTAGATCTTCCGGGCTCGGGCCGGGCCTGATTAATTCAACAATTTCCCACTCTAGTACAATGAAACTAACTTTCGGACAGTTTACTACCATCTGAAGAGAGATTGAGTGCACTCTGAAAGCTATTGGAATATAGAGAGAGACAGAGAGACAGAGAGAATTAGTTATAATTCAGCACTGAATTGAATATTTTAAATTACATAACAATAATGATATAATGGATTATTCAATTTTTTCATTCGAAGATCAATACAATTTAGTAGAGCCTTACCTATGATTAAAAGTTAGAGTATAGAATGTTTTTTTATAGACTTTATTTTACACTGTATATTTAACTTATAAATTTTAAAACAGAAGAAGAATTAAAAAGTTGTTGATTTGATTCAAGAGCGATATAGAAGTTTTCTGATTTTTGAGAATCGTTTCTATCAATTTTCCAAACTAAAATAATTGCTGTTTTTCGCGAATACTAAATTAGAAACAAGTGCTAAAAAAAGTAAAAGTAACTAATTTAGCTATATTTTCATTGGTTAACTATTCTAATTTTAATATTTATAAATTCATTCACAACTTTGTATTGTATTTAAATTTCTTTTGCACAAAACCACTTTTTAACATCAGCTGCAACTCATAATATTTGTTGCTTTAATTTTTAGTGCCATTCAAATATGTAACAAGTTTCCTAAATTTTATTATTTCCTTAAATCAATAAAACAATGATTATTATATTTATATATAGATACAAATGAATTGAAATTAATATGTTATTATGGAAGTTGGTCTGTGTATAGACCTGGTAATGGAAAATTTCCGGTGGAAAATATAGATCCATTTTTATGCAGGTAATATAAAATTCAATTATAAAATTGTTAATCCTTAACAAAATAGATTATCCCTAACAATAATTTACGTTTTGATCAATAGTCACTTGATTTACGCATTTGCTGGTCTCGGATATGATTATAGAATAAAGTCTTTAGATCCATATTATGACTTAAAAGAAAATTACGGCAAAGGAGCGTTTGAAAGATTCAATAATTTGAAAAATACTAATAAAAACTTGAAAACATTAATAGCAATTGGAGGATGGAATGAGGGATCAATTAAATACTCAAATATGGCTGCACAACCGGAGGCCAGAAAAATATTTATTGAGAGTGTTGTCAATTTTATTGAAAAATATGGTTTTGATGGTTTAGATCTTGATTGGGGTAACTATCGATTACATTATAATTTATTGTATTAAAGATTGCTTTTATATCCTTCCGTAGAATATCCTGCATCGAGGGGTGGAAAACCTGAAGATAAAAGTAATTACGTATCACTTTTGAGGGAACTTAAGGAGGCATTTACTCCTCGAGGATATTTGTTGACCGCTGCTGTTTCAGCGGGAAAATGGTTTATTGATCCGGCATACGATATTCCACAAGTCTCTCAGTAAGTGATTTCACATTTATAAAAATATAAAAGTGTATATTTAATTTTGTGTTTAACTCTTTTATAATGAATTTTTAAGTTTATATCGAGTTCTATTCATACAATAAATAACTTATGGTCTCATTATCTCCATAGATATCTAGACATTATTAACGTAATGTGTTACGATTATCACGGAGGCTGGGAAAATAAAACTGGTAAAATATTGCACTTATTTTAATTAACATTAAAATTGCATTTACTTTATTTCCAAATATTTAATCATCAAATACCGGTATAAACGTTGACCAAACTCTGAGCATTCTATCAGAATGAATTTCTTTTCAAGTAGTATGTGATAGTTATATGGAATTACATGTAATATCGTTTTTTTTTACTAAAGTCACAGAATTTTATATCAGAGCATTTTTTCTAAAAAGTTTTCTATAACAAACTACTTTGCGTTTTTTAATTTTTTGTTATATCTTCAATTAAAGATTAATCAAAATAGTTTTAAGCTTATAATTAGAGAACGAATATTTTGTTAAATCCAAAATTCTCTTTTAGCAACAAAATATTCAAAAAAGGCATTTTATTAACAAAATTTATGTATAAAATTTAGAAAACAACTAAAATTTAGCAAAATTATAATATTTAAAAACTTTTTTAAGTTCATTGTGTCCGTGAAAATAGTACACTTTATAACACATCGAAATTGAAAGATAATTTTCAAATTATTGATTAAAATTTAATGTGATTAAAACACTTAAGTTTTTGCATGCAATTTTTTACTTTGTCATATTTTAATGCATTAAAATAACTTTGTTGGTCAAGTAAGATTGATAAAATAATGTGTGGAATTAATATTTTTCAAATTAGTGAATTGACTAACCCAAAAAATATTGAAAAATTATTTATTATAAAGTAAAGTAACTTTTTATAACTTTTATGATTCAACAAAAAAGTCGAGTTTTTCTTACAATATAATAACAAAAAATCTTAATTTGTTTTAACAATATATCCGTTCTCTACTTATAATATTACGGCAGAGAGATATTGTTAATTGATTTAACATTATGGGAATATTTAAATTATCTTCCAATATTGTAATATCGAATCTAATATCAAAAAAGTAATTTATACTGTAATAATTTAAGTTTTTGAAAAACAATAATTGTTGTTTGATTGAAAAATTTTACCAATGCTGTTAACTTAAAAATATATTATTCAAATATGGAAATAATAAAATATAAGGTTAATTATTGTAAATATGTTTATAGGGCACAATTCTCCAGTTTATCCACGTCCAGATGAATTAGATCCAACTGATAGACTATCTAATGTGGTATGAATTTAAAAGTAGTTTATACTGTAAATTAGATTAAATAGATTTAATAAGTAATAAGTTATATATAATTATATTTGAATTCATTTTGATTTAGAACTTCTCGATAAATTATTGGATTTCGAAAGGAGCCCCAAAAGACAAGATCGTGATGGGTATGGGAACGTATGGACGATCATTCACATTACAAAAAGCAGACATGAATAGGATTAACTCTCCTGCACCGCAAAAAGGACAGGCAGGTCCTTATACTAGAGAAGCTGGTTCTTTGGGTTATAACGAAGTTAGTTATTGTTATAGAATTCAATTTTTTATATTATTTATTAATAAAATAAAATTAAAATTAAGATTTGCGAAATGCGTTTAACACAATCGTGGACAGAAGTGCGCGATCCTTACTATTTAGCGCCTTATATTTATAAGGAAAGACAATGGGTTGGATACGATGACGTGGAAAGCATCACAATAAAAGCTGAATATATAAAAGCAATGCAATTGGCGGGCGGTATGATCTGGTCTGTTGAAACTGATGACTTCGCGGGACGATGTGGTCCCAAATACCCATTATTGAATGCAATCCAAAAAACTTTTAAAACTGCAAAAGTGAATTTGCCAATGCCTGGAGCGATAGAGACAGAAGACGAAGTTCCATCGTCATCCTCTTCTGCTCCTTCATCAACACAGGCATCGTCGTCATGGACTTGGAGTAAACCCACAATGAGTACACAACCATGGGTTTGGGTTCGACCGTCCACTTCCACATCATCAACGCCTCAAAGCTCTATATTTACATCATCATCGACAACAACAACAACAACCACATCATCAACAACTTCGTCACCACAATGGCCATGGGCTTCATCATCATCATCATCATCATCAACACCACAACCATCATCATCGTCAACAACAACAAGATGGCCACAATGGCCATGGGCTTCGAGCTCTTCAACGACCAGATGGCCGTGGGCTGCCACTCACCCGCCTTCAGGTGCCAGCACTTCATTTATGCCAGAATCAAGTTCTACCACTGAATCTGCTAATAACACAACACCGGATTCTAATACAAATAAATTTGTTTGTCAAAACTCGGGAATGTTTAGACATCCAAATGATTGCCAAAAGTTTTATAGGTGCGTGCAAACGCTTCTTGAAGGATCATACAGTGCATATGAATATAAATGTCCCGATAGAACAGTATTTAATACGAAAACAAATTTGTGCGACTGGTGGAAGAATGTGTCCGATTGTCCTAATAATGGAACCCGAAATACTCGCACCAATCGTTTCTAAGCGTTTGTCGATCAACTTGTCTTATTTTTGCATTTATAATTTATCAATTTATTTCATAATTAGGATTTTTTCTTTTAATTATAATTTAAATAAATCACGATAAGATTAATTGTAAAATTAAGCTAAATATAGTAACAAATAAACTATGTAGTCATAAACAAAAGCTATAACTATAGTATAGAATTAACTAAAATAAGTATTTACTAGATTACCAAACGAGCATTAATTACTTAATAATGAGATTCGATAGTACTGTAGTGTTATAATTTCAAAAATTTGTTTAAATTGACATATTTTGCCAGTTCTTGGACGGAACCCAAACTCGTCAATTTCGTTCCTAAACACATATTATACTGTATCGATGTTAACGTATGATCGCAATTAATTTCATGAAAAATATGAGTTAAACTTTTGTCGACACTGCGGAAAATCGTTAAATTACTGTGAATTATTTTGTCATAGAGGTTTACGTCTTCCATTCCCCAGCCATGAATGGAAACATTAAACCCGCCAACACTCTGAAGATCACTATTATATACGGAAACGATGCCAAATCCGAATTGTCTCCAATAACCACGTATATCATCCAATTGCAAATTTGTGATGTGCTTGAATGGTATAAATTGCGGACTGTATTGACTAAACACAATTGGAAAATAAACTTGAGTATTCTGTATAGTATTACGTCGAATGCGGTTAATGACTTCACCGGTAAAATGCATGTCAACGTCGATGAAAAAAAGGAGAGCATTTTGAGGGAATAACGCCGAACCTCTTTGCAGTGCAGCCGCTCGCGAAAAGAAGCCTCCGAGTTGTGCCACCCGTACAGATATTCCAAGCTTTTCGATATCATTTAAAATAGCTTTTGCCTCATTTAGTTCCTTAGAATCGCTTACAGCGTCCGGAAATAACACCACAACCAAATTAATGTATTTATCGAATACATAAACTTCCTTAAAATTTTCGATAAACCGGATAAAAGCTTCGGTTCTGCCCGAAAGCGGTACAATAATATTGACGATCTCTTCCGCTTTAGAAATATCAATCTCTTTAAACTGTAGATTTGAAAACGTCTGAATGCAATAAGCATGACGTCTGACAGGAATAGTCATTTTTCTACCGCGATATCTCTTGTAAACCATAAGTAAATCAAGAATAAATTCAGCGCCAATTAAAGGATCAATTCTCATATAACCATAATACAAATTTTTAAACTCCATTGTTCTGCCTCTTTGTTTCGAATAATTGTTTATAATAGTCATAATATCGTTTATATTGTTTTCCATAGATTTCATAATATGACTTTCGACATGTCTTCTAGGATTAGTATTCGAAGAAAAATAAATGCTGTGATAAATAAAATCCCACGGAATATAACTATCACGTGTTATAATTAACTCAAAATTGATTGGTTGACCAAAAAGTTTTGAGTTTGTTGAGTGAAATTCTTCGAGTTTCATGTTTTGAATATCGCCTGAATTATTTCCTAATTTATTGATTGTTTCGTATAATTGTCGATAAAGTTTAAGTATTTTATACTTTATATTTTTAATTTGATTATTTTTGGCATATGAATGTAATTTACGCATAACTAAAGATGTTTTTATAGGATGTATAGTAATAGCCCTATGAATTTGTTTGATCTGAGTATGTTTCTGTCCGATTTGAAAACTTTTTTCAACGCTCGAGTTATGATGAAAAAGGTGTTGCATTTCGTAAGACCACGTACAAGGGATTCCAACAAATTTGCGAACACATCGACCGATTTCAACGTCTTCGTGCGTTGAATATAAATTTTTAAGGCAATGATGAATGTTTTTGGCAACTAATTGTAGCGTAGTTCGACTTAATATAACTCCAGGTCCGCCCATACAAAAATTTTCATCCGAATCGAGATTCAATTGACCGAATTCTTCTTTGTTTCCAACGCCTGCCTGTCCTATAAATTGAGGTTTACTGCTATTAATCGAACGAAGAAATAGATCTAACTTTTCAATATCGATGTAAACATCGTCGTCAGCGCGCATGAAATACTCAAACTTATCGATAAAGTGGTCGTACATAAACTTTAACATTAGAAATGATTTTTTCTGCGGCGGATATGAGTCATCAACAGTGGGAAGCGCTATAACCGGCAAACCATAGTCCGATCTATTAGATATCACTGTTAAGTTACTAAATCTGTGGTCAAATATACTAAAATTTCAAATACCTGGACGAAGAACTCGAGAAGAAAATGATTTTTCCGTCAAAAGTTTTGGCCCACGTTTCATATATAGCGAGTGCTCGCGAATCAAGATATTTCTGTGCTGTCATAATACCGATTAGCAATAAATTTCTGCCATCGTTTTGTTGATTGATTTTCGCGATTAACTGCTCGGAAATGATACGCCTTTCATCTGTTTGTTCATTATTAACGGATACGAATGGACAAAATGAACTCTCTTTCCATTGATAACGAAATGTGCGAAATTGCGAACAAAGAGCAAAACCAATCACTAGACCTGCTATTAAGTGAAGAATGTTTGAGGAAATACATCGCGATTCACGTCTTATATCGATCATATCACTCAATCATTTATATTAAAAACATAACAATTCCTAACTCTCATAAAACTTAAACAATAAACTGTAAAATGAAAGAACAATTCCGGGAATTTTCCGCAATTTCCAGTAATTTTTGAAAAATTTTACTGATTACTGATTAACGAATAACTCCTATAAAACGGGTCATTGATATTTTAATAACATTATCAGATATTGTATTTTCATAATTTATTCGATTTACTGTATAATTACATTAATAATATAGAGAATCCAATAAAATGTTTTTAATAGGCAATTAAGTTTTGGGCTACTGATTGAATAAACTTTGCCGAATATTTTGAAATTTAATTTGAAATAAAATTCATATATTAAAATAAAAAATTTAAAAAAGTAGAAAAGGTTTAAACAAATTTAATCGAATGTACAGTAATTTCAATGATGTAAAACACGGTTAACAAGAAAGTAAAACAGAAAAAAATTGTAAATTTCAAAGTTTTTAGATCCGACCTTATTATCAAAGTTTTCTACTATAGATGGCTGGCCCGAGTCTATCAGGTTTGCAAAGACTCGGAAGCAATCATCAATTTATATTTGAAGCCTTGACTTGGACCTAAATGCATATTTAAAATTATGTATTTTATTAATTTGAATAAATCAATGCTAAAAATTATGTTAACGAAAATATCTAATTTATAGAAAAACGAGGTCAGAGTTAGGTCCGGGTCTTTATCGCAGAAATCGACATACGCTACTTTGACTCTTTCCCCTTTGAAAAATGCAGACCCAAACTAATCTACTGTTTCAAGTAACTCATGATTCTCACGGTGTGTAATAGGTATTTTCAATTTTAAGAGTTATACTTCATATTTAAGTGACTGCATTAGAGCCATCTATTGCTCAAATGTTAAACTATTCTGAGAAAAAATAATTGAAAAATAACAACATGTCACGAGTGTATCATTTTATTTAAGATACGTTCATAGTCTGTGTAAATAAACTCATAGTTTGAAGTGTAATGATTAAATAAAACAGGAAGGGTTAGAGTTTGTCATTTGGGGTATTTTTTAAAATTATTTAAATTTTCATGCTGGGTATGCTTATCTCAATTTCAACTTTTTATACCATTAAATTTTCAAATCTGTTGAATGACCCCAAAGATGCAAAGTTTTTTGATTATCTGAAAATAGAAAACTCAATATTCTAAGTTGTTTTTTTAGCATAGCTAATCATTCAAGAATTTTTTCAATATTATGCTCTCAATTATTGTTTATTGTTCATTTCTCTAGTTACTGACGTTTAGTGTTGTTTTAAATTGTACTTTTTAACACTTGTTCACATGTATTGTATCGAATTCACTTAATTTAAAAAATAAATAACTTTAGTAATTTATCAAATATAACCTAAATTCACAATAATATCGATCTCACAACTATATATTCAAGTTAAAAAAACTCCGAAAAATTAATGTTTATTTTTTAAAAAACATTCTTAAAATATTCAGGTTTTTCAAAAATTTATTTGTTAAATCTATTTAAGTCTATTAAGAATAATTTGTTAGGTCTACTTCTTCAAGTTTTCTAAAGTTATTGTCTATAGAGCTCGAAAACTTCCCAATTTAAAAGAAAGATTATGCCATTTTGACCAAATATGTTCACGTTTTATGTATACTTAAGTTTTGATTGTTATGGTATGAATTCTAAACATTTCTAGGCTCTCAACGCTCCCGCAATTCAGGTTTGGAACGCACTGAAAAAAATTCGCTTATCTTATATGACTACAGTAACAGTAAATGTATGAAATGTATGAGACATTCATTCGTAGTTAAATACAGTAACAGTATTGCATTAATTGTATGAAAATTGTTTATTGATTTGTGATCATAAACAACGATATTAATGTCGATTAATTCAGTTTAATACATATCTATTTTATACCGAAATAACTATATTTAATACAATCAATTAATTATGTCTGGTTTTAATGTGAATCCATTTAGTGATCCGTTTGCGGTATTATATCATATAATATATTATATCATATTTATTATGTAATAAATGATTTAATCGGAAAACATTTAACATTTATAGGATCCGTCGATAACCGAAGCCACAAATCGTCAGTTGAATGGACATTCAGGTATCGATGATTACAACCCATTTGCTAATCAACAAACAAAAACATCTGTAAGTGATTTACTATAATATGGTAAACATATGTTATTACCGTATGATCGCTAATGATGTTTAATTTGAAAAGAATTTTCGATCGCATGGATCTCCTCTTGTGGTGAGCGGTGAAGAGCCAGCCGTTATCAACACGTCGTCGTACGCGAACGCTCCCAATAAGACGACATCCACTCAACCGTCACAACCGCCGCCATCTTATACGGAATCGAACCAAAATCTAATGGCAGACGAGTTAAAGCGAAAACAGGAAGAATTGGAACGAAAAGCGGCAGAATTGGCTGCGCGCGAGGAAGCGTTGAGGAACGCGCCATATGTGATACGAGAAAACAACTTTCCTCCGCTGCCAAAGATATGTCCGTGCACTCCATGCTTCTATCAGGACATTAATGTCGATATTCCGGTCGAATTTCAAAAAATGGTTCGTTTAGTGTATTACCTTTGGTTGTGTACGTATTTTTATTTAAAACTAATTGCGATTATTTTTAATGTTAAATTTGTTGAATAAATAGATTATATCGGTGTCTTATTAATGAATTTACTCGGAGGTTTGGCCTCATGGTGTGTTGGTGTTGATGGCGGAAGTGGTATTTTCGCGTTTTCGTTGGTTGCGATCGCCATTTTTACGCCTTTATCTTATGTTTGTTGGTTTCGTCCTCTATATAAGGCTTTCAAGTAATTATTTAACTGTTATAATACAATTTACCACATATTTTGTTATATTACGGTAATTTAAAACGGCTTTCCTTTTGATTTTTAAAATTTTAATTTTCCCAAAAATATAATTTTATTGACATTATTCGTTACTTAGACAGTGTTAGTATTTTAATTTTATTGTGCTATAAATAGACAATTGAATTATAGTTTTATAATTTTAGTCCGTTTTTATTTTCGATCAATTATTTTATTTATGAAATGGCGTAGCATTAGTAATCAATTTCTATGGAAATTATCTAAAATAAGATAACCTTGAGTATGATTAACTAAGTATACTTATGATTCAAATATTTATTTTATCGTTTATTATACCGATATTAATACTGAAACAAGATTTATTTTGGAAGTCCTAAAACTTTTCACTTAAACTTTTCACTTAACTTTTATTACAATAGTTTATTTTAAATTTGGTCTATCAATTTCAATTTATTCTATATTTTAACGATGCAAAAATAAATTTATAGCTAATACTGTACATTAAAGACATTGGCTAGTTTTGAAAAACTAAAATATTCTAACCGTTTTGTAATTTGTAACATCAATTGTCCAAAAAAAATAAATTTTATAAATAATTCCAAGTGATTAAGCCCATAGAAATTGTTTTAATTTGGAAAATTTTTAACAGTTTAAATCGATGGAATAAATACTGTACGTATATTCACGTTCGTTGTTTACTAAATAACTAAGTTTAAAATTTGTTAATCTTATAGTAAGCTTTGTTTTAGAATTAATAACACTAAATATACAGATGCACTGTACAAATATGCATAAACATTCTTGGTATCACTAACTCTTAGAAAAATTATCGTAAACATTATTTTTAACTTAAATGTACTCATGATTATAATCAGAGGGCGGATATTTGGTTAAAATAAATCAAGAAATTTGGTGGTTATTTGGGAACAAAAATATTAAAATTTGGTGGTTAAATAAAACATGGTTTAAGTTCGAAAAAATATTATAATTTTTTAATTTTGTGTTTCTAAATATTATCTTACAATAATCTCTCTTCATTTATCAAGATTACGCTTATTTTAAGCTATGCAACATTAAGCAAATTTACTTGCATTTACTGATTCAATAAATAATACTCAAAATAGAATAAGCATAGTTGGACTTTGCACCTAAAATACC
>JAQGAW010002155.1:0-16076 GCA_034698025.1 Phthiracarus crinitus | reverse complement strand
CTTAGAAATTATGATTCAATGGCTATGCCACATATGGATGTAAATTTGTGTGAAACCCATCCTTATATTTATAATAGGAATCGAGTGGCTATGCCACTATTTAATAGCTTAGAAATTATGATTCAATGGCTAAGCCACATATGGATGTAATTTAGTATGAAACCCATCCTTATATTTATAATAGGAATCGAGTGGCTATGCCACAAAATAATCGCTTAGAAATTTTGATTCAATGGCTATGCCACATATGGGTGTAATTAAGTATGAAACCCATATTTATATTTATAATAGGAATCGAGTGGATATGCCTCTATTTATTAGCTGAAACATTATGATTCAATGGCTATGCCACTAACTATGATCATGCCATTTTTTGGCTCCAAATTATTATGAAACCAATAAAATAAATTCTGATTAATATGATACCCATAAATAAAAAGTTTTTAAACTGTCAAGTCAGATATTATGACCGTTCCGATCTTGTTTATATATTATAGTGTAACAAAAGGTTAATCAAATTAAATTAAAGTTTTTTTATAAAAATTTAAAAATTATTTTCTTTTATCCAGTTATATATTTATTAACATATCATTGTTGTCTTCTGTTTTGATGGATATTTTAATATTATTAAAGTCAAATAACTTTTATACATTTATATAAATTATTAACTATAATTTTTAATTTTTAATTTTATTTAATTTTCATTTATAGGAAATTTTAAGATTTTATATTACAACTTAGTTTATTAACTCATCTCTTGTTTAAAAACTTAAATTGTCTTCCTTTTCAAAAGTTCTTTGCAAAAAAAATCTTTTAATATTTTAAAATAATTAAATTTATTATAACAAAGTGATGAATTCGAACGGAATGTTTATTTCATAAAAAATATTTTTGATTTTATTCAGTTTTTCACTTAATTTAATATTAACTTATTCTATTATTTCTTATATTATTACAAAAAATATTAATGTTAATTGTTATTATCTGAAAGAACCAATTTAAAAATTTTCTAATTTATTTTTACAATTTTTTAAAAATATTTGGAGATTTGTGATTAGATTTTTACTTCAATTTTTTTACAAAATTTAATAAAAATTTTAAATTAAATATTTCAAATTTTCTAAATAAAATTACATTTAAATTAAAATGCATTTAATCATAAATTAGTATAAATTATAAATTGAAAGTAACTTGTAAAATGTTTGGAATAAAGCAAACAACATTCACATAAGATTGGATAAACAATGTTTTACGGCATAGTATTTTAATCACTAGAACCTGATTTTCTATTCACGTTTTACTTTAGCGTTGAAATTTAATAAGTGATATTAACTATAAGTTAGTCATTCTATTTTGGCGATTATTTTATTATAAATTGGCTATAAAAATTCTAATGCAAGTAAAATATTGTTTATTCAATTCTTTGGCGTAAATAATTTTCCTTATTGCAAACTTTTGATCCGAATGATAGTGATCGAGATATATATTATAGTAAAATTTTATTAATAAATAAATTTACAATTTGAGTATAAATAAACATTCAAAAAAATAAAACATTAAAAATTTTAATAATAAAACACTTTCATGATCTCTTTTACTTTCTGATTATATAAAGAAATAATTGTTTAAATTATTTAAATGTTTTTTATAAAGATTTTCTTAAATGTTTCGTTTAAGGGTTATATTATTATTAATATCTGTAGTATACGCGACAGTAGTTGTTGGAACTGTAGGTAAGTAACGACGATGACAGCTGAGGAAGAATGCCTAGAAGAATAAAGGTGATACCACATAAGTCTATACCACAGTGTTAACGAGAGTGAACACAATGTAAAACATTGGCGATTAATCAGGTAAGAAAAACGTTAGCATTCAAGCTTTGAAATCATTTATTGAAACAATGCGTTAGTTATACAAACGTGTTAATTAGCAAAAGTGTATTACATTGAGAACGTATAATACAAAAGTGTCAGTAAGTAAAAGTAATTACTAATTATTATACATTTGGTAACAAGAGTAACTAAATTCTAGATACTTCTAGAAACATACAGTAATAGTGTTGTGACTAAAGGTAACACACCACATCTCATCTTGTCTTCTGTTTAATATATTTGTTCCTAAATAAATGATTTGAAATTGTATACTAATTTATTAAGATGATATTTAAAAACTTGTATTTTAACTTTTTATAGTTCCTTATGATTTACAAAAAAAATAAAACAAGAACGACACATTCACATAGAGCTAACGTTTTAGAAAAATTATTTAGAATTATTTAATATGATCTATTTAATAAATGAAAGTAAACTGAAGTGCTCATTACAGCACCGGATACACCGACAGACAGATGGACAGACAGATGGACAGACAGATGGACAGACAGATGGACAGACAGATGGACAGACAGATGGACAGACAGATAAACAGACACATATGGTCAAAGGCATCGGCTCGCTTTTTAAAAAAGTGAGCTAAAAATTAAATTTTTATTTTGCAATAATTAGAAATATTGTATTTACCCTTAAGTGGAAATGTTCGCTAAAATCCACAATAAATATTAGTAACTAATTTTTAAACAATGTTGTGATGTCAACTACCAGAATAATCATATATTTTATGGTCATCATAATCATAGCTCTTTTTCATATTAAATGTTTTTCAACTGTGAATCTTCAGTTGGTTATAAATAGTGAAATTTATTGACATATGCTAAACACTTACTGAAATACATACGGACATGTAAAATCCAATAGCTGCTTTGAACAAAGTGAGCTAATAACTGAAGAATATGTAAATACATATCTCATTTCCATAATGGATATTGAAAAGTATAAAAATATATTATATTTTAATATTGATCATTTTATGGTAATTTTAGAAATCCCATGCTTAGTAAAATTAGATTTCAAATTAAAATTTTTTTTATAATCCTTCTAATTATTCCTTATTTCAACACTTTATTTATTTCTTCATTTATCAATGAATTTTCTTTTGTTTTATTCTAATAAATATAATCCTATTTATTCAAAATGATAAATGTTTGTTTATTACAATATAACATTTCAATAAATATTCTATTTTCTTGAGCATTTTTAACTCACTTAGTACAAAGTTGTTATTGGATTTGAGATGTCTGTGTGTTAATATATCTGTTAGCAGTCTATTTTTAAGGGATTAAAAAAGGCTTAATATTAAAAACAAACCTGCAAAAAATATTATAAAAACTTTTCAATATTAATCTTAAAATGTAATGATAATGGAAACTAATTGGTTTATATTATAAACTTAATAAAAGTATATTAATTGACAAAAAACAAAAAAACAAACTAAATATTACCTTTCATTAAATTTCTTTTATAATTGCTAAATCTATAAATTAATAAGCGAAACAAGCTAGATATTGCATTTAAACAAATAAAATAAATAATTAAATTAAGATTTCCAATTTTATTAACAATATTGGATTTTTGCAATTTATAAATATATTTTTTATACAAATTAACAGTTTGTATAATATAAATTTTTTTTATCAAATAATGGACAAACTTTTTTATTAAATTTAAATACCTTAATAATAATCATTTGTATAGATACATTAAATATAATTTTTGAAATATATTTTATTTAAATATAAAACTTTCTTGAAGTTATATTTTAGCAGTTATTTTCTTTAATATTAATTAAGGATTAATCGAATACATGATTCTCAATGGGTTACTCTATTGCTTTTAAATTCAATACTTATTATGTGGTCTGAAATGAAGTTAAAGTTTAAATCTTTTTTGGATAACGCATACCCTACAAAAAATAAAATGACAAAAATAATCATATATAATGAAAATGTTAATGTAGATAGTAGAATAGTTTTATAATAGATTTCAAAAGAGCTTTAATACGATAACTTCTATTAAGAGTTATATTTAATTTTTAAAAACTAATCCTTTATTAAAATTAAAGAGAATAACTGCTAAAATATTACCTCATGAAAGTTTCACATTTAAAAAATTAGTGTTTAAACATACATAATGAACATACTTTGTGTTATGTTCTATCTTAATTCGATAGTAATGTCAAATATTGTTTAAAAATTTTAAAATTAAATTAAAAACAAGATCTATTCTGTCATAATCGTGTTGAATAGAATTGATCAAGGTGGGATCGAGTGGGGTCCGGTTTTTTCTTCAGTTCTAATTTGTTTGAATTAGATAAAACTGTAGTTAAATAGTATAATCCAAAATTTTTGCATTTAAATTATAGTCTAAATTTAAGTAAATACAATTGAAAAGCATTGCCTTCTGTTTAAGATAATGTTGGGTATGTTGCCCCATACTTAGTTTAGGGTAGTGATTTTTTTATTTTTGAAAATCAAAATCAAAATACAATTAAAATGAAACAAGATCGGAACGGTCATAAAATCTGACTTGACAATTTAAAAAACTTTTTATTTATGGATTAAATATTAATCAGAATTTATTTTATGGGTGTCATAATAATTTGGAGCCAAAAAGTGGCATAGCCATTGAATAATAATTTCTCTGCTATTAAATAGTGGCATAGCCTCTCGATTCCTATTATAATTATAGAGACGGGTTCATATTAAATTACATCCATATGTGGCATAGTCATTTAATCATAATGGTTTAACTATTATTTAGTGGCATAGTCACACGATTCCTATTATAAATATAAGGACAGGTTTCATATTAAATTACATCCATATGTTGCATAGCCATAGAATAATAATGTTTCAGCTAATAAATAGTGGCATAGATGCTCGATACCTATTATATAAAGGTTTCTTATTGATTTACATCCATATGTGGCATGGAAATATAAATATAATTTAAGATTAATATACAGCAACAAAGTGGCATAACCGTTGAATTATTTTATCTTAGTTGCATAGCCACACAATTCACCGGAGTTTATATTATGGGTTTCATATTAATTTACAACCAAAAAATGGCAAAGCCTTTGAATTATAACTTCATAGTTATTAATTAGTGGCATAGCCGTCAGTAGTAGCATAGCCGTCAGTAGTGGCATAGCCATAGGTAGTGGCATAGCCATAGGTAGTGGCATAGCCTTAGGAAGTGGCATAGCCATAGGCAGTGGCAAAGCCATAGGTCGTGGCATAGCCGTCAGTAATATCCCTTTATAAAGATCCCTTAATAAATATAAAGATCGAAATCCCTTTGTTAATATAAAGATCCCTTAATAAATATAGAGAATAGGTAAAATCCCTTAATAAATAAAGAAATTTTAAAATACGTGCTGATTACTAAGGTCGAGCTAGTGTGTCTACGGACGAACAGACAGACAGACAGAGAAAATCCCAAATCCATATATCTGTCAAGTCAGATAAAAAATTATAGATTTTTTGTAAATCAATTTTAATCAATAGTGTTTAACAAGTGGTTAACTTCAATGAAGATTATAACATTTTTACAAGATTATACACAAATAAATTTTTATAAATTAAAACAACGGTAAATTAATATTTGTCTTACTTATATTCTTATATTTGATATACTCATCAGTTTTAATCCGTCTTTCAACGAGAAAATTAATTCTATTTAAAAGTTCACTTTTTAAACTATGAACATTTCTATGAATATAAGAAAAAGAAACTAAAATTTCATAGCGTATTGTTTACCCGCCATCTCTTTATCAATAATATTTTGTAATCTAAAATTTCTAAAATATAGTTATATTTTTTTCTAACAATTAATCGATCGCTAGCCATCGTTCTTCTCAACTGGTCATATGGATCATCAGAAAGTTTTCACACTAAAAATTATGTTTAAATCCTGTATTAATTTAAAGAAGTATTAGTTAGAATAATAAAAATTAAAAACAATATTATTTTAAGTACAAATTCATATTGATATGCTTAACTAATGAGTTATTTATGAAATAATATATGAGATCATCAATGATTGCTATCAAAAATTAGATAAAGCAAATCGAAAACAATAGCAATCTATCATTTGTTCTAAACATAATAGAGATAAAGTATGTTATATAGCATAATATGATTATACATATTATACAAATTAACCAATTATAATAAATGATGAAAGTATTAAAACAAACAATAGTATACCAAAAGGCGTAATTTTGTTATTTGCTGAATCTGTTTAAGTCGTAATTATTAACAATGACTAAGTTTAATGCTACCATAATTTATTTATTGATTTTAATTAAGTTTTCTCATCAATTCTATGGACCTATCATTCCATTACTGCCAAATAATACAGTAAAACCAAACGCACAAAAAACTGTGTGTGAATTATTAATAGTAGAATTGTTTGAACGATTCTATACCGTGAATACTGAAAATGACATTCTATTGATTAACTGTAACGCATATTTTGCTGATCTTAAAAACAGTCGTTGTAACGATGAATCAGTTTATAATATCCGATTCGATTTGATTGTTGATGGAAACACATTGGTTCACGAGTATATGAAACGACGCGATATAAGCAATTCTGGATTCATCGCTAAATTTCAAGTAAACGCCAAAATGTTAATTAATAGATCAGTTATTTCCCCAAACAATCCATTCAAGTCTAATGTTATTTGTCGCGCAACAGTTAGTACAGACTTGAAAACTGTTATTAACCAGAGTTTGGAAAGTTATCTCGTGTTTAACACTGGTAAGAGTTTTAACTATTTGTTTATTTATAGCATAGTTATCCAGAGTGGGGTGCTTGCCATAGGTTGACCAAACCTTGAAATCTGGAAAAGTTGAACCCCCCGTGAAAAATTGAGAATTGTAAAAATTGTCGTTTAAATATGATTAGTTTTGAGCTCATAAAAATTGAGATTACCCCTATAGTTTCAGAGTCTGGGTAACTATGATTAATAAATACAATTTTACAGTATATGAAATAAGAACATGGTTTGTAAAAAACTTTAAATTCTATGGGGAGGTTGTTGCGGGCATTTGGCTTAAAAAACAGCTTTTACAATTTGACTAAAATTTACTGAAATTTTTTAATGTAAAATCTTATTTAAAAGTAATTTTTTTTAAAAATTTGTCGACAAATCGTTTAGTGTCACCCAAACCCACTACACATACAACCTCATCCAATCCAATGGTTGATAAAATATTTTATTATTTAAATAAATGAGGGACAGTAAAATTTTTGGTATTTTGACATTAATTTTAAAAAGATTTTAGAAATGTCTAAATATTATGGTATTATAAATAATTGTTTATCAAAAAATATTTTTAAATTATTTAAATATTTAGAATAACTAATTTCTTTAAAGTAATTTAATTTTAGTTTATCTTTACTAAACTGATAATAATAAACTGTATGCAATAAAATAGATGCCGATAAGACATTTACAAATTCCAATAAAATCTCAACAAAACAATCGTTTACAACAGAGCGTTATATTTATTCCAATGATTCTCGATTGACTTCGAATCAAACTAATTCTTGTGGATCGTTGTTGGTTAACATACTTAGAAAAAACTATATATTAGATGCCAATAATGCGATTAAAACTCCAATAAATATATCATGTATTGCTATGTTTCGTGCAAACAAAAATCGCTCGAAGTTATGTCCAACCAATGGTTATAAAGCATACGCTGCTATTGAAATCGATGGACGTATTGACGAGTGGAAACATATGAATATTCATTATAATTACAGTACGGAATATTTTAGCGATAATTTCAAATCATCGGCTAAACCAAACTTTTTCGATGCAACATTCGAAAAGAATTTCTCATATTTTAATTATATGAATGGTGTTTATCAAACTCGATGCCACGTATCACTGGTATCAATGGAATCAATAACTACTAATCAAAGCATTGTCAGCTCAATCATTGTCCGATTAAATAAAAGTAATCTCCTATTGATAAACATAAATCCATAAAAACATTATTTTAGTTGTAAACATTTTCTCTAATCTATCAGATGTGTCATCTCTGTATGAAAGCTGTTCGGCGTCATTGCCGTGCGATAAGAAACAAAACTTGATGTGTGGTGCGAATAGATTGTGTTCGTGTCGCTACAACTTTATGCTTAAACAGTATTATATTCCGTATAAAACTGGTGATGCCATCGATTGGTCATGCATTACACCCGTTAGATATAACGAACACTGCATCGCTGACGTCCAGTGTAATACTGTGACCGTAAACACTATTTGCGCCAAATTAAGTATCGGTAAAGTTTGCGTATGCAATCAAAATTACTACTGGAATGGTAACAAATGCGTGTTTTACGATTCAATCACAAAATCTTCGAATGATGACGCTTTCACTAGTATGGAGATAATAACGCCGCGTTACGACTACATCGCCACATACAGAGTTAACGCAGCAAAAGTGGTTGTTGTATCGTTTGGAGCAATATTTGTTGGATACGTTGTTATTGCCGCTGTTCTGCACGTGTTTTCCCGAAAACAAAAGTATTTACTGCTTTGATTATTATATTTCTTAGAAGTATTCGTGTATTTTTAATTTTGTTCAATAGAATGCAATACAGGATTAACAGAAATTTTAACAATCGTTTGCACCGTAAGTATGATCCAAGAAAATTTATTCCACACGTTTATATCACTGAACAAATAAACGAAGAAAAGAAAGAGATTGTTATTAAAGAGCACATTATTGAAGACGCGAAAAATATCGCATAAATTTTATTAAATTATAATATTACTTGAATATTCTATTAAAAAAATTATTTATTACAAAATTATTATTTCTTTGTTATTACAACGTAAATTTTATTAAACAAAATTAAATTTATATGTTATATTTGTACGTAAACGTTAAACGAAAAGTTTAACATAATAAAATTCAATTTATTCACATTTTCAAAGTTAAAATGATAGTACATATAATTTAAATAAAACTTGTATTTAGAATTATTTATTTATTGAATTATCTTAATTGTTTGTACCTTAAACTTTTAACTAAAAATTATTTTATTTATTGAACTCTCTTATTAATTAAAAAATACGAATAATGGATACTATGAAATTAAAATAGTTTAAAAGAAGTAACTGATAATCACTGGAATGTTTAGTACGATATATTCATTTAATGTTGATATACTTTCAAATTGCATAGGTTTACATAAAATTCTAGTTTACCGGTATGTCAACATAAAATAATTTTAATAAATTCAATTTAATTAATAAAGAAATGGCTTTTTAAATATTAATTTCTATTTAGACAATATTTATTTTTTTTTATTTGAAAAAATAAATATATAACATAAAATTAAAATAAAAGTTTAATATCATGTTATATTAAACTTAAAAAACAATTAAAGTAGCGCTCAATGTTTATATAAAAATTTCATTCATATAAATAAATCACAAAACTATTTGGACATTAGAAGTGTTCTCGTCATTAACAACTGGTGTTTCATTTATTAAATTATCGCTATTATTGTGCATATATTGTTGCTGCTGTTCTTGAGGAGGAGGCACACCAAACACACCCATTTGTCCATAGAGTTCTCTGAGAATCAATAAAGCAGTGTCTTCTGATTCCCAATAACAAGCGTGAGACGCCATAGCGAACAGATACTCGTTAAATATTTCGATGGGTTTTTCTTGCAACACATAATCAATACGTCTGCCATAATTTAATAAACCGATTTTAGTAGAAAAACATTCGGCATCAAAACCTAACGTGGAATCACTAAAACTATTGTCAATGTCTTCATTTAATTGGGAAATACTGGTATCAATCGATTGCTGTTGCGATGATTGAGCGCTTGGTTTATGCGCTCTCGCGAACTCATTGATCGAATTCCACGTGTATTTCAACGAGTCGTATATCTTTTGTTTCAGATCAGTGCCCATTCGAGCGATACTTTCCTTAAGCTCTAAATGCATTCTTTTGCGTCCCTTATGGTGTGGTATGAGAACTGGTTTAGTATTCAAGAATGAGGCGTCAATCATAGGTTCGATTCGATACGCTATTGGATCGAATGGATGAAAGATATTATATACTGCAGGACACGTTGGAAGTCGAAACTCGGGATTAATTGATTTAATGCCACGCACTGTAAGAAACATAGCGATCGGTGAACCCATCGCGAAAAAACAACTCGGATTGAAATCTAGTCGCGGATAAACTATTGATGGATAGCCGATACCCATTGATTCAAAGTTATAGTTACAAGTTATCGATCCTTTTCTATACAGATTTTCATTAGGAGTCGTTGGACTCAGATAACTATTGTTCGAATTTTGTTGTTTTCGGTATTCATTTACATATTTAATAAGTTTAATTCGATATCCTAGTGGTATGTTTAAAGTTTCAAAATCTTTATCGTTCATAAGTAATAGTGATTCGAAATCAACTTTCACTGAATTAAAAGTTTCCAACAAATCGGTTAAATTTATTCGCTCTAAAAATGTGTTGATATCTTTAATGTCAGATAATTTTATAAACTTATGGTTATCATCCAATATATTGTTTGTTTCATTAATATCTTTATTTTGAGCGATAACATCACTATTGTGTTGCTGATGCGCTAATATATCGAAAATAATAAGTGATCCCAAACTATGTCCACCCAAAGCAACAGTACCGCAAAAATGTGGATTTCGTTGCTTAAACATAGCAAACAAACGATTCAATTCGGAACCAACATTATCGACAATTGTTTGGCAATAAAGAGGACTCGTGTAGAAGAGTGCGTCAAGTATTGTATCGTTACTAAAATGTCTTAATTTCGGTATACTATTTAAAGTGATTAATTTGAGTGTCTTATCGATACCAGTTTCCTCGCCGTGAAGCGATGCGTGCCATGAAATCGGTAATATCTCAATCCTCCCGACATGACCACAATCAACCCAAGGCTTATAATGAGTACGAGTTAACGACAAAGAGATAGCTCTAAAGTCATCAACAACTTCGACAATAGATCGAAATCGAAAATCACAGATCTCTCCGATGCCATGAATAAGAAACAATAAGTGGTCAATACGTGTGGGCTCTCCTTCTTCGATAATGTCGTTAAATATAGGAAAAGCGCTGCGATGTACGATACGCGGTCGAACAGGATTGTCGACCATCGATCCCCAGCCATCAGGCGCTGACAAGTCTGACTGGTAGTGATATACAGAAACCGATGTATGCATAACCACATATTCTTGACCTGGAAAATCAATGCGTTGATTCCATCGATTATTGACAACACATTCGCGATACGCGTCTTCGAGTTTAGCGGAAAAATCTTCAGGATATGGCGCGAACCTATTATGTCCCTCTTTCTTATAAAACCACGTACATCTTCGAACAATAGTGTTCGGTTCTGACCAATAAACAGACGCGCGAATGCGTTCATAAACATTAACGTCAAACCGTCCGCCATCTGTCGAAATAATCAAATCGTTAATTGGATTATTTAAAGAAGCATTTTCTAATTGGTATGAATCGAGAAGACTGAATGGAGTCCAAACTTCATGGTTTTCGACCACTTTCTGATAGAACCAGTGAGGAACTACAGGAACATATGTGTTGAAATATTGTTGTTGAGGATAAATGTTATTATATAGAGGTTGCATATTATTGTTTGGATGCGTCGATGACGCCTCAGAATAATGTACATTCAAATAATCGGTGTTTGGTGTGTCGCTAACGTACGAATATTGCGTATCATTACAGTTGTTATGCGCGCTATAATTATATTGTTGCTGTTGGTTGCCGTTAAACGAGTCATAGCTATCATTAGCGTATTGAGAACTGTTATTGTGCGGTATTGTTGCCAATGGATTATATAAAGTTTGCTCTGTTTGTTGTATCGGTTTTATGTTATCACTAGATATTGTTGCCGCTATTGTAGCAGTTGTCGGTGAGATTATATTTTCCGTCACTGTTGGGCTAATTATTGCATTTATTTGTTGCGATCCATTGTTATAATTAGTTTGCGTCGAATTTTGTAATCCATGCGATGGATCATAAAGTCTTAGCGGTCCTGAAAGCAAAAATATTAAAAATGATAAATTTTCATATTTTATTTCCATTTGTTTAAAATATACCGTGTCTTTTATAATCACGCGTTACGGTACCCTTTGGTGGTAATGGAATCGATGACTGAGCTATTTGTTGCAGTAAATTATCGGACGATGAAAAATTGCTGTTAAATACTGGCGGCGGAGGTATTGTGCTCTGTGTGTGTGGCAAAGCGGGTGAAGAATGCGTTTGGCGATCAGTTTGAGGATAAAAAACGGTAGATTCGGATATTGAATGCGTGTATGTTATGCTACTTTCGTTATAACAATTATTTGCCAACAATTGAGACGCGCTTACGTTTAATGGATAATCGAATTTACTGCTATCACCGATTAATGGCAAAGCGGCGGATGGTATTGAGGGTTCAGACTTGGATTTTAGCGAAAGTTGTTGTAAAACAAGTAACTGTTCGGGAATTGGATTGCTTTGTTGCGACTTATCGTTGGTATCCAGACTTATAGTCTGAAAATTGTCTAAATTCACATCTGTTGAGCCGCTATTCAATTGATCTGCTCTGGTATTTGCGAGTTTAGCGATCACTGGCGCGTCGATTATCGGTTGTGGTGTCACTAGAATTCCTGACGACGGCTGAGACCACGAGAGGTTCGCTGAGTTTAGTAATAGTGATGACGACAATGACGACGAAGAGTTTGAATGCGTTAAACTGTTTTGAGAGCCGTTTCGCGATAACATTCCCAACGATTTTTTCCCAAACAAAATGGGAAAAACGATAATTAGATTTTAGTTTCTGTGAATTAAAGCATATTTATGTTTTGGGTTTTTATCATTAATTATTACTATTAGATTTTTATACATTTGTTATTGTTGTTTGTAAACACAAATATCGCCACAATTTATTATAATTTCATATAAATAAATCGTTAGTTATACTTGATTTCAATTAAAAAACTTTAAAATATATAAAATATAAATAATATATTACATTATAAAACGTAATCTTATTTTAGTAATACGTGTACTGTTTTTATTTCGTTGTCACTCATATGCGTGGAGTAAATAATGAAGTGTGACGTCACTCACGTGTTCTCTATTATACCAAACTTGTGGGTATTTATAAAACGACGCATTTTTGGTTCTTTAAAAATAAATGCGATTCTACTCTATATTATTTCGTAACTATGATTGAAATGATTTGCGATTCGTATATATTTTTAGTAACTAATTAAATACTAATTATTTTACTAGTATTGATTTATATTTATGGTATTTTATAAAATAAATTAATAAATATGTTAAATATTTTAGATAAATCCGATCTCTAGTATAAAATTCTAAAGTTATTCAATGATTCTATATAAAGCAATACTCATTAATTCAATTAATTCTTTAACTGTTTTACAATACTTTATGAATTTTTTTGCAATCATTTACTTTTTACTTTTGATTAATAGTTTATTGAAAAATACTGTTATCTTAATTACATTTGACTATTTTTCTTTTCAATCTAATTATGATTTTCCGGTGTTAAAACATCCAGATATATTGCGCCACATTTATTATGCCATTGTTATTACAAATACTTAGATAACACACTTTCTAAGAACCCATATAAGACAATAGCTATCATACCTTACCTTTAACTTTTCTCTCAATACTATTTTATGAGTCAATGTCTTATTAGAACAGCAAGTGTGTCATATAAAAAATAACTCAATTTTCGTGTTAATATTTACGCTAAAGATAATGATTTAAAGAATAACAAACAAATGTTTATTACGTTATGAATGTTGCGGTATCCGTATCTCAGATACTTTACAATCAAAGTTTTATAGCATAAAGTTATTCGCGTTTCCGTTCCATAATAAACTTAGAAAACGAAAACATACGCAACATTAGAAAACAATAGAACATATAAATTCAGAAATATTTGATTATTCTAACAAAAAGTTAAGATTCGTTGTCGAGTAATACTTGATAAATAGTGCTTAAAGTTTTTTTTGCGTTCAAAAAGAAATATTATTCATAAAACAACAATGTTTAAAGGCAGCAACAAATATAATTTAATGATATTGATTTGTATAGTATTAATTTCAAGCGCAACAACAGAGCTGAACACCAATATCGCACCATTAATGAGACATTTACTACAACTGGGAGAGTATCCGAATAGGTGTTCAATTTCAGACAAGGGTTGGATGAGACAGTGCGAAATCGATGCAGCAATTGATTGGAATGTTCAATACGAACAGGTATTCATATTTTTATTATTAATCATTTCTATTTTCGACACATATTTCTAAAAACTATTATTTATAAATCGTATTTATATTAAATTATTTTAATTTATATTAAACCATAAAAATATATTCAAACATTTTAAATTTGTGTTCATTTCAAGTTTCAAAACATTATTAATTATCAACTTTAAAATTATCATATTTGTTTAACAAAAAAAGTTTTATTGAAAAATAACAAAAATTTTATTTATATACCGTAACTTTTAACTTACTTTGTCTGAGAAACCAACCGGAAAAACTTACTTTTTCTTGCAGTTATATTTAACAGCATTATTTATAACAACGATTTCAATTTGTTTAGTGATTATATCTCAGTGTTTGTTAAAGCAAGAAAAATATTATATTATAGACCCAAAATAAAAAATAATGAATATATATTGTATAAAAACTTAAAAAATTTCTTTATATTGATTTATAAAATGTGTAAAATAAGTTTTTTTAAAAGAATATTACGCGCGTATAGTTTCTTCGATTATTCTAACGCATCTCTAAAAAATTTACAACGAGTTTAAATTTTTTTGCTATGATTGTATTTTGCTTTAAAATCTTAAAACCTTTAAATTAATTTTAACGTATATTTTAAAATTCTGTTATAAGGATTATTCATCACGAAAATACTGCTGTTATCAATGGGATACTTTGAGTTGTAAATTAAAAATCGCGCGAAGATGTGATATGACTTATGCAAACAATTTAGAGAGCACTACCGAACAAAAATACAATTCTGTATGCCATTATCACTCACGACGTTCTGCGTCGTGTGCTCTCAGATGGTGGTCTATAATGCTCATAGTTATCGGTGGACTTTTAATCATAGCTGCTGTGGCTTTCGCTATATTCAGATACAGACAAAATAAATACAAACGAAGATATGATTATTAAAATGATTCGATTTTATTAATTTTTGTTATATATTTTATTTATATGTTTGATCATAAAACTTAAATTCATAAAAACATAATATAATATAAACTTATCTGTAAATAAATCTTATTTAATAACTAAATTACTGTGAACTTATAAAATAACGATTCATTGATGTAATTTGAATTTTAAACCTCCCATACAATTGTGCAAACATTAAAAGTTGCTTCCATTTCCTTAACAGTTTCCTTAATTTCTCTTATTTTTATTTCTTATTGTTCGCAAAATTCATCGTACATTCATGTATAATATTTCAATCGATGGTATTCTTATGCGAAATCTTTAAATTACATATGGTATTACTTTTAATTGATACTGTTTGACAGCAAATATAATTAGAGTAATGCCGACTACTCATATCAATTGATTCAAAACATTTTGACTCCATATTTGATATGGAAGTTGAGTTCGTTTTGGTCTGAGACGGCGTCATAGCCTTAACAGTGTTAATCAATTAAAATCAGAACAAAGCTTTGTTAAATATTGTTACAAATCAGTGATATGGTTACATATCCATACTTTATGTATAGTGAATCTGACGAGTAGTAGTCGAACGTTGTATGTACAGCGACAGGTGTTCAGCGTTAACGCTGACCACCACTCAAGAGGAATATGAAAAACCACGTGATACCTATGAAGCACACTTACCACTTGTCACGTAAGTGAATACAATGCTTAACATAGGCTGCAGTAAGTAAACATGAATACGATAGTATAAGCGATACGCAAAACAATTTATTACATTATATTTAGTAAGTATGGAATCATAAATTTATACATAACACTGCAAACGTGACTTAACATTAAGAGAAGTAAGTATTAAGTGAACACGTGTATGACTAACAAATCATTAACACGAAAGAAATATATAATTATTAATATTGCTT
>JAQGAW010002154.1:0-16078 GCA_034698025.1 Phthiracarus crinitus | reverse complement strand
AACTCTTCGATGAAGTGTTGTTTGAATTCCACGCTTTCGTCTAGTCCAACGATAAATTCATCGAAGAGCTCTTCATACATTTGATCACTTTTAGATGTTGCCATTTTTAACTTTTTAAACTTAGCGCTTTATTTTAAAACATTATTTTAGTGTACTTAAAACTACAAAAAATAATTTTTGTTAATTCTACAAAATGAAATTTTTCTAAAAAGTAAAATTAATGGTTTACGATAATCTATGTTTTATACACCTTTTACATTTTAATCATATTCATAACTATAAACTAATTATTTATAATACAGAAGATTTATAATCCAAATAGAAAAACAAAAAATTTTGAGTTATATGTTTAAAAAACTTTGAATATTTATTTTTTAAAGTTTTTAATATAAATGATAAATTGATGATAATATTATTTTATCATGTAAAAGATGCCTATTTAAATATTAACAAAATTATAATGGAAGTTAAACTTAAGACATATAACTGGATATTATACTGGTATTAAATAAAAAGTTAAAGTTAATTTTACAATAGTTATTCTACAAGATGGTCAGAAAAAAACAAAATTTAAATTATTATAATTGTTTTTATTGATGTTAAAATATTAAATTTTAGAATTTTCAAACGATATAAAATTAGTCTATATTATTTTATTATGTTTTTTAAGATAATTATGTCAAATTTAAGTTTAAATTAAAAATTTTAATTGATATTACTTTTTTATTCATATTAACTTAAAAAATTCCAACTTTAATCGATTCACAAACTTGAGGAAATATATTGTTTTTATTCGATTTTAAAATCTATTAATATGTAAATTAATCAAAATAATTTTATTAGTTTCGTTGATGCTAGGAGTTCGAGAAAATAAGCATAAAATAAAAAATATTGTCGATTTTTGTCATTATCATTATGGGAATCATTAAAAACATTATTCTACCATTAATTTTGAAAAAATTAAAAATTTATTCAAAATATTAGTTTTGTTTTGATTTTTGAATATCAAAATTAAAATTAAAAATAATTTCGTATTTTGATTTTGATAATTAAAATCAAAATACAATCAAAATAGATATTTTGACTAAAAGCAAGATCAAAATATAATTTGAATGATTTTTCTGTTAAAAATCAAAATCAAAATATGAAACGTAAAAGCGAAACAACGCTACAAAATATATTAAATTTCACAGATATGTTGGCTTTAAAGTATTGATCTTAATATGACAAGATAATAATTATTATAAAGTTTTACAGCGTTTACGAAAAATTTAATATGCTGGCCACCAAAATATTGATTAACTTATAGTTATATAAAGAGTATGCGTGACATTTGAAATCATTTTACAGTTTAAAAATACGAAAGAGAATACTCTCACTTTGAATTATGTTTTTAATTAAATAATTAATTTGTTAATATAATGTTTATTAATAAGGATGTGACAAAACGGGCTTAAAAAATACAAAAACCGGCGAGAACATTCCGAATAAAAAAGGGGTTATTTAAACTGCATTTGTGACAAATAGAAAAAAGTTTGTAAATTTTTATTTTTTTAAACAATTTCTGCACATATTCTAAAGTGGTAAAAATGAGTTAAATTGAATTCAATGATACATTTTAAAATTTTCTTTAGTAAATTTTAGATTATTATTTCATAAAAATGTCTATTCTATGAAATAAATCGTTCGTCTTGCACATTTAAGAATCTTTTTATAAACATTAAATCTATAATTTTAAATTAATGCTTATAAAATGTTTTTAATATAGTTGTTGAGCAATGATTAATTTTTAAACTATTTTAAGTGTACAAAACCATACATTAAAAGGACAACAATAATTTACCAATATTTAGTAAGGCTTCAAAATTTGGAATTTTACAATAAATTTTTACAATACTAAAATTACCCAACAATATAATATTATAAAAATAAAATTAACATACAATAAATATTTCACTAAAATAATACATTATCAAAAGTTCATTTATTGATATAAAGAATTAATTCACTTAATATCGTTATTTTATTAATTATCACATTTGTAGGGCTTTTGTTACCGAATTAACTATTAACCACGCCAAATTATTCATTGCAATCGCAAATTGTTTATCGTCTTTTTGGTGCATTTTTTCTGTCAGTTCTAGAGCCAAGAAGATATTCCAGATTTGATTCTCAAAAAATATCGCATACTGAATTTTCGAATTGCTTTTAAAAATAAAATAGTATTGCACTGGCCTAAGTTGATAAAAGTCTCCAAAGCAAATTACATAAACTCCAACAAATGGTTTAGTTGTTCCGAAAATATCTTGTAAACGAAGATTAATAAATTCGATTTATTTTGAAATACCAACCATAGATATTTTATCGATAATTATCAGTTTTAAATCGATAAAGTTACATATGAGTGTATTTCACCGATCATGTGATATATAGTATTCATGGTTTTGATTAAATATTTCGAATGCTGAGTTTGTTGTGAAACCTCAAATATTGAATACTGCATTGTTGCAATACTCAATTTTGGTGTTAAATACTATTCCATTTTGTTTGTTGCTGGTTTATCTCTAATATCCTGTGCTAAGCTATAACTTGCTTCAGTATTGATAGTATATACACTAAAAGAATGACTTTGCTAATAATACATTTCCTCGTTTTCTATGTATTCATTTTCATGTTCTTTAAATCTCTCTTCGAAATCGGCGACATCTTGCAAATAATATGTATAATTTTCGGTGTTAGATCTATTTATATCTATATTGTTTTGATATTTTAACTTAATATCTATATTTAGTAAATCTTCGATTTCGTTTGTCCATGGAACAAATAGTTTGAGATTGTTCTATATAATAATTGTATTCATCGATTTTGATACTATACTTTTTAAAACGTACTATTTTTGAATTTTTTTGGTTTTTCTAAATAGCTATTAACACAAAAAGTTCTCCGATTTCCTGTTCAACCTGTTTTATTTTGTTTTATTACCCCCGCAGCCTGCGTTTTTGCACAATTAAGTTCGTTTACAGACTTTAGTTTCAAGTTTGACCTCGAGACCGACCCAGATATTCCGAGCCAAGGGAGGGTGTAATCCATTTTTCTTCTCATTGAGAAGAGGTCTTCGACCAATCGAAGAGCTGCGGTCACATATTAACGTGGACACCACAGAACCCACGATAGTATCATCGTTTTAAATATTAGTCTATTTTAATTTTCTAATTCGGACGTTAAAAAATCTATAGTATTTAGCGCAAAAGTCAGCTAAACGTATATTTTATATGGAATCTGGTCTTAATGGATAATATTCTAAATCCCATTTTTGATATATTTCTTTCGATTCAATATCCATATCTTTTAGTTCTTTCTCGGATTTTTCAATTTTATTTCTATCCTTAATTTCTCCATTATTAATGAAAACGTAATATCGACTGCAACGTGATATATCAATGGATAGTAAATGGTATACTGCTTCATGTGCTGATTTTTCTTACATTTTAAGATACTTATCGCCAATTTTTCTTAATCGTTCTTAACACTAATTTAGGGTAGAAAACCACTATTTTTATGTTACTCTACCCGATTGTATAGCATGATTTTACAAGCGATTATTATGGAAAATTTAGTTTGGAAAATATTTGTATAATTTATTTTTAGCTCACTTTAACTAAAGTGTTAAAACCATTAACAATCGTAATCATATTCGTTAATCTAATACTTTTGAGTGTCCGCTTAACAACAATTTGTTTGATGTTAACTCGACAAAAGCTAAAACACAACTGAATCAAAAATCCTAAAACACTTACTGAAGTAATGTTTATAACAATAAATCGTTATGATAATCGAAATTTATAATAAGAATAAAAAATGAATTTAATAAAAATGTAAATAAAATTAAAGTTAAATTTTCAGGATTAAAACATTTAAATATTTTATTTCAAAGAAATTTTATTTTCAATTCTATGTTTGTAAATTTAATTTTTAATTTACTTTTTCTTTAACTAATTTTAAACGTTTATCTCTTTATATAATTTATTTTTAATTTTAATTTTAATTTTTTCTTTATATCAATTAAGGAATTTTTTTTCAAAAAAGGCTCTTATCTTCATAAAAAACATTTTGCGAAATCTTTATGTTTATTAAGGGAATATAAAGAAATATTGCAACAAAATCGATAATATTGCAAATAAATAGATAAAATTGCAAAAAAGACTCATATCTTCAATAAAATATACATCTATCCACAAAATATCTCTGTATTAATATAAAAAAGAAAAAAGATTCTATCTTCAAAAAAATCAATTTTAGCAGTATTATCTTTTATATCCTAGATATTTTCACATATGCCAATTTCCCCGGTATAGTATGGATTTTTTTGACATTCCAATTTTAGAAGTAATATCGTATATATGCGAGTTTAAAATCTAATAACTAATAATATAAAAAAATAAAGATATTAAGTGGAATATTCCGCAAGTCTTAAAATATTGACAAATATCGAAATAAATTGACGTATCGAAATTTTTTAATAATATCCAAAAATAACGAAATAATATTGTATATGCCGAAAATGTCTAATGCCATATAATAAAATAGAATGGCGTCACCTATTAATGTCCTATAATATCAAAAAACAAAATAACGTGTAATCTTCCACTATTATCTAATAATATCAAAAAATAACCAATTTAAAGAATTACTAAAAACTATCAAAAAAACAAAAAGCAGTCATATATTGTGACCGTTTAGACCTTGTTTTATATATTGATGTTGGAGTAAAATCTAAAGCCCATTCAAAATCTATTGACGTTAGTGAATTTGGCATATATTACTCATGTGAATTATCCTTATTTTAATTTAATATTTGTTAAATAAAATTCCAATAAGGTTTTTTGTAACGCAAACTATTTTGTGTTAATAGAAATTTCGGACTAATAGAGTAAAATTTATTTTTTAATATTCAATGATAGAAGCTTAACATAAATACATTAATAGATTAAAATCGTGCAAACCTATTCCATATCCATCTTTAAAACAGTGATTTACTTTTATTCAAATATTATAGTTACACAAGGTCTGAAGCTTTCGGGGGGTCTGATCCTGGAAATATCAATTTTTTGTTGTGGCAAAAATATACATGTCAAATCCTATAGCTCCTTTAAATAATATGAGCTAAGCAAGAAAGAGTATGAACATACATAATAAGCTCACTTTGTATTATATTCTATTCTAATTCAATAATATAGTCAAATTTTTTCTATTTAAAATATATTTTGAATTTAAATAATTTAATAAATTGTTGCATAACTAAATTTTTGTTTTTTAGCAGTTTGTACTTTTACTAAATAATGTTCAAGAAAATTTTTTTATAGTTTTATAAAATATTGATGTAAAAAGAAATTCATTAAATTTTAGTCCATTTTTAATTTTTAATTTTTCTTTTTAAACTCTTTTTGTACATTAGTAGAGCATTTTTACTTCATTTTAAATTTTTATATTTTTTATACATTTAGAAATAAATTAAGAAGAAAAAGTTTAAAATGAATTTTAAAAAGAAATAGCAAAATAAAGTAATAAACTCGTTGGCAATTATGATTTTTTATTTAGTTTCAATTATAATTTCCATATTTTTTTCCAACTATGTATTTTTTTATTAAAAAAAAGTTTTAAGATAATTAATTTGTTTCATCATTTTATTTTTTAAAATAAAAAAAATAAATTAAAATACGTGCTTGTATATATCGTCAAATGCATTTTCCCAATTTAAATTTTTAGTTATGATATTCATTTATTAAAATTATAAATTAAAATTTATAAATTAAAATTATAAACTGAAATATTATTTAAAATTAAAAGTTTAATGTATATATTTAATTTGGACGCTAGAAAATTGGTGTTATTATAATTATTGTTTATTTTTAAATGATTAAACTTTTTATATATTAAATGTAATTTTATATCATTTTAAATCAATTTAATCTCTATTTTTTATACAATTTTTTTAATAATAAATTATAAATAAATTTGTTATACAATATTTTAAATAAGTATTTTGATGTGACCTCTAGTTACGTTAGTCATGAGTCGAGTTATTAATATTTCATAATTATGAGTTTATACTCATTTAATATAAACTATTATTAATGTATATAAATGCAAACATATTATACATTATATTATGTAAATCAATTATGTTTTAGACGCGAAGCAGTCAACATTAAAATATAATTCAAACATAAATGAGTTATCATTCGACTCTAAACAGTTAACATTACATTCAATTTTCATTATTAATAAAAAGCTTGTTTTCAATATATAAATTATATCACATTTATTGACGATAAAATTAAGTGACACTCAATTCTGTAATTTTCTCCATCCGATTTAAGTTGTGGTCACAACAATTTAACAAAATTATAGATGATATTTTTATTATATATATATGAAGTTTTATTAATATAAATATTATAATTCATTTTATTTAATATATGTTTCAATAATGGCCAATAAACTATATTTAATGAGATACTATTGTTAAAACTCAGCTTATAATAGTCAAAAATTTGACAATAATAAATTAAATTTGGGGCGAAATTGGATATTTATTGAACTTCTTTAAAATTAAAATAAAATAATTTCGTGTTAAAAAAAATCGCAATTTTTTCTTTAAGTTTTTTCATTCGATTATTATTTACAACAATCTGTAGGCAATGATAAAAACATTTTACTGTCAGAGAATAAATTTTTAAAGTAACATATGCTTAAATATTAAAATAAATTTTCAAAAAATATTTAAACAATAAAAAAAATTTAAATGCCAAATATCATAATTTAAATATTCGATTATAGTGTAGTGACCGCAAAGTCACACCCTTTATTCTGCGCTGGTTACTCATCACAACATTTACTCAATTAGAAAAAATTCATTTTATTGTTTTTAAAAATAAAACAATATATTGATGTTTATTTTAGTAAAATTATTATTATAAATAAACAGAAAATTTATTGTATAAACTAATGACAATTTGAACAATATAAAGACAGATTGAATGTGATGAAGAATGATTATTTTCTTATATCAAATAAATATTGTATTTAAATTATGATATCTAAATATCTAAAATTGTATATAAAATATAATGACTGCTTTTTTATAATAAAAATGAAAGTAATTATAAAATAAACATATTAAAATTATAAATCTTTTATCTATACAAGAATTAATAGAAAATCAAATACCATATAGAAATTTAAGTCAATTACCTAAAAATTATAAAATAAAAATTGATTTAATTATTAAAACTAATAATAAATTTAAAAAAGTTTTAATTCCATAAAATTAATATTAGATTTGTTAAAAAAAGTTTCAATTACAATATGGACATTATGGAGTTAATAAAATGCTAAAAATGATATATCAAGCCAAATATGACAAAGAATATATTAGAAATTGTTAAAACATGTGAAATATGTAGAGATGTAAATGGTGAAATTTTGTGAAACTTTCACCCTGAAATTTTCAGTAAATTTCAGTGAAATTTTTACTTGGGTCTTGAAAGTTTCAAAAATTGTGAAATTTTAAACAACGCCATCTAGGAATAAGTTACAATTTTTTATATTATAAAGCTATTTTAACCAGATTAAAACAGATACAATCCATTTATTGATTTATTTTATTAAAAAATATTTATTTCAGCCTTAATAGCCCTCCAAAATCTTAAAATAGAAAAAATTTTAAAACTTTTTTGAAAAGTTAATTAAATAAAAGTTAAATTTGTATGCAAAAATTTGTTGAAAGTTTCATCAAAATTTCACTGAAATATTGAAAGTTTCACTGAAACTTTCACCCATTTTCAAAATTTCACTGAAATTTTCATCTATACTTGTAGTAACAAACATGCTTAATATGAAAGAGCAATGTCTTAAAATAGAAGTACACGCGTAATCGGAGTAACTTCTAAAGAAGACCACATGGAATATCAAATTTAGTTCAAATCTCGGGTTTCAATTTAAAATATTATTATTGAACAAAAATTCTTTTATATTCAATAATTAGTAATTTATAAGTACCGTATAACTTAATCAAATACTTTTCTACGCAAGTGTTTAATTACCAGAAAGTCATGTTTTAAGTTATGTTTAATTCAGTGATGCATTTTACTCTTTGATCTTAAGTAGAGCTTCTATTGATCTGCCGATACTAGTTATGGTTTTGTTAATTTAAGATTGTATCGGTCAGCGCTCAATAACCTCGTATCTTGGAATTGATAGCTTATAAACTGAAAAATTTTTATTTCGTAAGTTTGTTATGCGAAGTTTTTTAATTAATATAAAATTCTTGACATTACAAAAAAATAAATTATAAATTTAGATATTTTCTTATAAATTCAAAGTTAAATTGGAATAGACTTAAAAAGTTATAATCGTAATTTTTTGAGTACCGTATAAATTTTTAAAAAATTTGTACCCTAATTTCCCAACGATAGCCCGCACTCATGTATAGCCTGCTCCCAGCAATTTTCACAAAAGTAACTTCATTTCTTGAATAGCCCGCACTTTGTTTATATATTGCATGCATAAAGTATGAAAAAATAATAAGAAAGTAACAATCAGACAAAAGTAATAAGCGATACTGAAGAAAGATGAGGAAGAGTTAGATAAAAATTTAATACAATATAAGAATATTATTGACGCATTCAACATTATTTCAGATAATGAAGAGTTTAAAGGATTTTATAAATGATTTTTATTACATATCAACTCAATAAAATATTTTTTACTATCGTTGGGAAATTAGGGTATATTCTAATTTTCATATAAAACTTCGGTACTGTCCTAATCCTAGTTCCAACTTTAGCGAATTAGCGGGAGCAGCGAATTAGGACAGTACCAAAACTTCTTCTAATTTAAAATAATGAAAAACTTAAGCTATTTAACATCTACAGTATATACATGAAAGCAGATCCAAATTAACTAGAGCATATTTTATATTTTAATGCTTTGGATTTCATCCAAAAATAATGTTTAAATAAACCCATTTTAATAAACTGCTTAATATAAATTATCAATAGTTTTTTTCTAACCCTTCACGTATTTTATACATAGTTTTTGTAATATCAGATTTATATTTTTTATTTTAAATTTCAAATAAGTTAATGACAAAATGAAATGTATTTATTAGCAAAACTACGCTAAAATATTCACGAACCACAAACTATCATGTTTTATTAAAAACATTTGGTCCCGTTGTTTAACAATTATATTCTTTAATAAAAATCGATATTTTAATAGTTGAAGTGTGTTGTTGTAATCATTGGCTAAAGTTAGCTCACTCTAATCTCGTAATCTCGTTAAATCCAAGGTTTAAAAACTGAATAACAGAAATGCTGACCCGATTAAGGCAAGTGTTGCTTATGTGTACTGTTCAGTCCTTGAACCCATCGTATCATTTATTGATAAATATATTTTCTTTCATTCATACTAATAATATTTTTCACTGTTATTTTTCCATTTCCTTTACGAAAGCATAGTTTCGGTGTTTATAGTGTGCCGTTTGTTAATTATATAATAGTTGGTTCTTTTCCCCACAATTGTTGTTTTGTTTTGTTATCAAAATTTAAAATCTAAGTGTAATCGTAAGAATAATAAGTAGTAAATAAGTTGTTTATTTGCGAAAAGTGCCACATATTACATAAATATTGTTTATCTCCTATAATATCTTAGTTTGTCTTAAGTTTGCAATTATTTTCTACATTTTTAATCAAATTTTTGTGTTTTTTAAATCTTTGAATAATCACTATTCTTTTATTTTAAATATATAAACAGCGGAATTGCTAACAGAATGACCAAAGTTTTGAGCGGAAGAGAAGTGTCCGAAGAAATAAAACTAAAACTGCGCGAAGAAGTTAAAAAGTTATCACTTGTGCCAGTTTTAGCGATAGTACAGGTCGGAGCGCGTGAAGACTCCAATGTTTACATTCGCATGAAAAAGAATTACGCGCAGTCTGTCGGAGTGGACACCAGACACATACAACTACCAAAGTCTACCACTCAATCACAGGTTTTTACCAAATAACTTGTAACTTAATTATAATTTATTTTACGCGTATTTTTGGTCTATTAGTTGATATTAGAAGTTGAAAATCTGAATAGAGATTCTAATGTTCACGGGATTATTGTGCAGTTACCGTTTGACTCCGATGACAATATCGATGCCAATAAGATAACTAATTTGGTTGCGCCTCATAAAGATGTTGATGGGTATGTTATTCACATACAACATATGCTCTAAGTCTGCATTTATTTGATATTTGTTTACCATTTTTGTGGCACTAGTTTGTCGGATGAAAATGCGGGAAAGTTATTACACGGACAGATTGATGGCATCAACAGTTTTGTTCCCTGCACTCCAAATGGTTGTCTTCAATTGATTAAAAAATCTGGTATTCAAATTGCAGGTAATTTGGGGTTTAAACACTCAATTACACGATACATTTTAGACTAATTTACTATATATAGGATCAAATGCGGTGGTAATTGGCAGAAGTAAAATAGTTGGTTCTCCAATGGCTCAGTTACTTATATGGAATCACGCGACTGTTACGATATGTCATTCCAAAACTAAAAACATCGCCGAAATTGTAAGAAATGCTGATATTGTTGTTGTGGCTATCGGTCAACCTTTGATGGTTAAAAAGGATTGGCTTAAACCTGGTTTGTTTATGTTTACTATTGAATGTCTAGTTTTTCTATTTTATTATTTTTTATTTTGTATGAGTTCTAATTTCTAATTTATTTTTTATTTGTTTCATTTTCTTCAATTTATTTATTATTCGCAATTATAAAATGTGCATTGGACTTATTCACACTTTTGTTCGATTATTTTTTAAAATTAACATTATTAACTTAAAAACTTTTCACACTTTAAAGGTGCTGTTGTTATTGATTGTGGAATTACATCAATAACCGATGAAAACGCAAAATCAGGCTACAGACTAGTTGGTGATGTAGACTATAATGAATGCAAAGAAGTGGCTTCAGCTATTACGCCAGGTTTTTTCTAATCTAATTTTTATATTTTTACATTTTAGTCTAAACAATTCATCAGAAGATTTTTGATTTTATGAAATTAGATTACTTGAGCAAATTGTTAGCTATAATTACTCAGAATATTTTGTAGTGTTGATTCGTGATTTTTAAAATTGTAGAGTTATTAGGAGTTTTTAAGAACCCTTATAGTTCCCCGAATTTCTAAAAATAAACATGACTATAATCATCGATAGGCTATGCTACCCAAGTATTAATTCAAGTAAAATCATCACTGACTACATATTACGATTATAATAAGATTTTCAATTTCTAACACTTTCGATATTTTGACATTTGAATACTAAATTTATTCAAAGTAATTCTTTTGAGCGTTTTACTAATTTTAAATGAATTTATTAAAGTTCCTGGAGGTGTTGGACCAATGACTGTGGCAATGCTCATCAGCAATACTGTTGATGCCGCTAAAGCGACGGTAAGTTAATAATTAAGAAATAAGTGGTAATAATCTAATTGACGAAGAAATAAAAAATACATGTTTTGTGTATAAACAGCATAATCTTGTTTTCAATAAATGTATTTTTGAATCAATTGTATTATAATTTTTATTTAATCTATACGTATTTGTAAATTTACATTGAAGTCAACATTTATCCAGACCCAATTTATCTCAAATTTTAACTGAGTTTTATTAAATTTCGAACATCACTAAAACTCTAACCATTTATTGATCGGGATTTATAGGGTCTTAAATGTTATACTGTATTAAAATATATGACAGGACAGGATCTTAGATATTTGTTCGTAAAATTCAAAAAACTAATTAATTAGTTAAATGTGTTAATACAGTATCAATACTTTAAGATTTATTTCAATTATTTTTAAAATTGTTCAAATTGATACAAATATTGTGAAATGATATTTAATGAAACGATTCATTTTCTTTCAGTTCAAATTTTAATTAAAATTTTAGCTCAATTTCTTGTAGAGAAGGCGAGCTTATAAATTTACAGTACTGTACGTACGTCTGTATGTTCACAGTTTCATAATAAAAGTTTTAATTGATTAAATAAAGTGATAACGCTATGCTTTCATGGGTTTAAAAACAAATATTCTTGTAACTTAATGATGCATTGTTTGAATTAATCGATGTTTATACGGACAATTTTAAAAGTTGATTAAATTAATATTTGTAACGAAATCACCATAAAACCTCAATATTTAATCAAAAAATTCCTAAAATACTCATAAATAAGAATAAATAAATTCAAACTTAAAAATGATATTTAGAATTTTAAAGCTTCCTCGTAAACAAAATTATTTACGCATTAAATAATATTTAGTATTTAATTAAAGTGATAAATAAGGACAACAAAATTCGGGGTAAAAAACTAGCAAATATTTGAAATACAGATTAAGAATTAAGGGATGTCCAAAACACGTCGGATTTGAACAAAAAAATTTTAAATTTTGATCATTTCGGGGAATTCGGAGCAAAAATAATGGTGTTTAATTTCCTTAAATTTATCCTAAGAACTGTATTTATAAGTGTCCCCGAAAGATAATATAAACCCGAATTCTGTTATCCTTAGTGATAAATAAAATTATTCATATTCATATTTTATAAATTTTACGTTCCAATACAGCTTTGTTCAAACTGTGGTTAATTAATTTGAATTTGATTATTACAGATTTTGAATGCATATTATTTTCTTACACTTTATTTGCTTGTTTTATTAAATTGATTAGATTATTGAATTGAAGAAAACTTCATTCGATTAGTAAAGTGCGTTAACAAATATAGAGAACAATCCCTGATCTGCTAGAGTTCTTTTTAAAGAGTAATTATTTGCACTCAATTCTGTAAAAACGCATTTGCCATTGAATGTGAGCGACTGTTACTTTATGATGTGAATGAGTATGACTGTCTCTACTTGAAAATCGAATGAGCGGTAAGTGTATTGCATTGTGAATGTGCGATGTGTCAGTTGTACCACACTATGATTACATGCGTGTATGACTCAATCATTTTTTGAATGGTATATTAAAAATGGTCGGATTTAAATGACAATTTTTAGCTTTCTGATCAATTTTTAAAAAACAGGATTATTGTCATGTAGACATGAAATTTATAAGACATTTATACATAGAGAACTTATTGGTCATTCATTGGTCATATATTTTTATCTTATGTGCAATGAACGGAAATTTCGGTTTTATCCAAAAAGTTTTCTGAGATTAAAGTTAAAGAAGTTATAAGCATTAATTGATTAAAAAATAAGAGTTAAAGTAAAATTTTTCAACTAATATAACAGAATTTAATCGACAAACAGGGTTTTTAATCGAAAAGACCCAAATTTGATATTTGCGACAGAATTTCGCAAAATCATTAAAATACTTATGTTTCACGTTTTAAATATATTCATTTTTAATTGCCCTCTAAATATCAATATCCAATTAAAATAATTTTTCAATCATAAATAAGCTTAAAGTTATATTTAATGCATTCGTAATATCATCGAAATTAGTTTAAACTTTTTAATATCATTAAGTTTTACAGCTTAATTGTAATTAAACTATTACTTAACTTCTATAATATGAATTTAATTTCTATTACACAATTAGGCTCTTAGAACATCACATTCTTCGTGGGATATTGAATACTTACCATTGAATCGTTTAAATCCAGTGCCGAGGTATTGGATCTTAGATTTAAATATAATTTAGTTTTAAAATATAATTCCAATTTTTCAAACTAATTCCAATCGATTATAAATTGAACTCAATAGATAACACAAAAAACAACTAACAAACAACTAACAACTTTTTGCAGGTAAAATATTAACACAACTAAATTAATCTAATTTTTGATTAATTTAAATCCTAGATTTAATAAGAAATGAACAGATTTTGATCATTTAAAATGATTTGATTAACTTAGGAATTTATAATATAAAAGATGTTGCGATTATACGCCGGTATTTACAGTAAATAAATGTTATTTTCAATTCATTTCAGTGATATAGATATAGCCCGCAGTCATCCATGCAAAACAATTGCTAAATTGTCGCGAGAGATTGGTTTGAATGATTACGAGTTGTATGGCGATTACAAAGCGAAGATTACTAAAATTGTTCCCAAATTTGAAACGAATTCTATTAAAGGAAAATATATAGTGGTTACTGGTATTACTCCAACGCCACTTGGAGAAGGTATGAACAGATTTTGAATCGTATTTAATTGTTAAATCGATCTTAATTTATTTTAGGAAAGAGTACGACAGTTTTGGGTTTATCGCAAGCGTTAGGATCATGTTTCGGTCGAAATTCGATAACTTGTATTCGACAACCGAGTCAGGGACCAACTTTTGGCATTAAAGGTTTTTTGTGTGCTTTTCCAATATTTAAAGTAATAATACAATATATTCTAATTAATAGGTGGTGCGGCTGGAGGTGGTTATTCTCAAGGTATATCTTGAAATGTTAACGTTTAACGAATCATACTTATAAAATGTTTTTTAAAAGTGAACCCAATGGACGAATTCAATTTACACTTAACAGGTTTGAAATCAATTTGTTTTTTTTTGTACGTTCAAATCATTTCAACGCTGTTTGATATTTAGGTGATATTCACGCAATAACTGCGGCTAATAATTTAATGGCAGCCGCTATCGATGCTCGAGTTTTTCATGAGTCAACTCAATCCGATTCTGGTCTGTTTTCGCGATTAGTGCCATCCAGAGTATGTGTGTTTTAATATTTAAATTTCTAAATTAAAATTATATTATTTTAACTTTCCGTCATAAAGCCCGGCAAAAAGCGTATATTTTCTCCAATTCAAATAAAAAGACTCGAGAAATTAGGTATACCCACAACGCTATCACCGAACGAACTCAATGCTAAACAAAAGAAAGCGTTTGCCAGATTAAACATCGATACCAATTCAATTACTATTAACAGAACAATGGATGTTAATGATAGATTTTTGCGTAAAATAACAATAGGAGAGGGACCACAAGAAAAGGGATTCAACAGAATGGTATGTTAGATTAATAAAACTTAACACATATTTACTGATTTTATTTATTTAAAAGACTCAGTTTGACATTTCCGTTGCGAGTGAATTGATGGCTATTTTAGCGCTTTGTGAAGACTTAGAGGATGCGAGGAATAGGATTGGAAGAATAGTTGTCGCTTATTCCACGGACACGCCTCCGATTCCCATTACGTGCGAAGATATCGGAGTCGCTGGAGCTGTCACTGTGCTCTTGAAAGGTTTTTAAAACTTTCCAGTTATTTCATTATATTTAATCATATGGTTTATATTAGACGCCGTGAAGCCAACGATTATGCAAACACTGGAAGGCACTCCAGTTTTCGTTCATTGCGGTCCTTTTGCTAATATAGCTCACGGAAATTCGTCTATAATAGCCGATAAAATTGCATTAGAATTAGTTGGTTCCAATGGTTTTGTGTGTAAGATATGTTTTTTATTAACCTAATATTAAACAATAAATTCTAAAAGTAACTCAAGGTTTAAAACTTATGATAAATTGACTTGAACTTTGCAACAGAAGTTCAAGTCAATGCACTTTGATGTGAACAATATTGCAGTAAATATTTCTCTAATTCTATTGGTATACTTAATGTTAGGCTTATTTTTTCGACTTTTAACATAATATGTCAGAATTTCTGTCAATCTGTCCTCTCTCAGCCCAAAATACTTAATTTTCATTAAATTTTTTTTCGTGTCAGTCAGACACATATTTCAAAAATTATCGAAGGTTTTAACATAATAAAGAAAAATTTAATCGAAAGGCTTTGAGTAACCTAAGAAAAGTAGCTTAAATTTTAAATATTCCTTTATTCATTATGTTTTAATAGAATTAAGATTTAAAGTCTATATATTTAATCTCATAAGGCTGTTTTTTGAAATAGATATTCTGGCCAAACGGTAACAGATAGGGGTATAATGTAAATGAGTAAATTGTTTCCCCCGGTCCGAGGGACTCGGCAAAAATAGTGAAATTTTTTTAAACCTT
>JAQGAW010002153.1:0-16080 GCA_034698025.1 Phthiracarus crinitus | reverse complement strand
CGGACCCGGACCTCAAAAGACTCGAGTCCCGAGTCCGGGTCCGAGTCCCGGGTTAACTTTTGGACATCTATACTCATGATATAAAAAAGTAGCAAATGCTATCATTTTGAGGCTCTATTAATTATTTTAACGTAACCAATAATTTCGAGATTTTTTAATTGGCATTTTTTGAAAAAATGGTTCTATAAATAAACAACACAAATCTTCATGAGTCGCAAAATTTTTCATAGCAAGTGATTTAATTGTACGGTAAGATTTCTAATAATACAATTTATTTTCCAGCATTATTACCCCTAAATATAAGCTACATTATGTGATTCGTCACAACTCTGTTACATAGAAATGACAGGTGAAGAGTACCTGATTTCAACTTTTAAGATACGTTAAGTTTGATAAATTAGTGTTTAATAAATAACTATGCACTCATTAGTTGTGAAAAATGAGATTTTTAATTAAATAAAGTTAATGCCAAAAAAATAATTATTAGTGATTTGTTATTAAAATAAATATAACTAATATTTGTTGCTAAAAATACATAATTTTCGTATCAAAACTCAGTTTTTTATAAAAAAATAAATATAAAAAGTTATATAAGTCTTTCTTCGGGCGGAGGTTTCAATATTTCACTCGCAGAATTGCCAAACATTTCTTGAGTGGACGGAGAATAAGTGCCACGAGTAGCTCTCGCTCTCTTAACGCTTCGAACAAATAACAACGAAACGATTAAAATTGCAAAAACCAATATACAACCAAATGTTATAATCAAAATCCATACTAAATCAATAGTAGGAGAGACCTAAAAATGATAAAATATTTACTTTTAACGTTAATAGCTAAAAGATTTGAGTAAAACATGTAAAAAGTGATTTTCTTACTTTCGATAAATGTTCGCATAACGCGCCTTCAAAACCTTCAGTGCAATTACATTGAAAATTTGCGATTAAATCGTCACATACACCTCCATTCAGACATGGATTGTTAACACACTCATTGATGTCGGTTTGACAAATGTTGCCATTAAACCCATCCGAGCATTCACATGAATAGTTAGCAATATGATCGCGACACGTGCCACCATTCATACACGGACTCGAAATACATTCGTTTATTTCTTGTTCACAGTAAACACCTTCAAATCCCTGCGTACAGATGCAACTAAACCCAGCGATTAAATCAGTGCAAACGCCATCATTCAGGCACGGACTGGAAACACATTCATTAATTTCTTGATGACAGTAAGTACCTTCAAATCCTTGAGTACAGTTACAACTAAACCCAGCGATTAAATCAGTGCAAACGCCTCCATTCAGACATGGATTGGAAACGCATTCATTGATATCAGTTTGACACCTCTCACCTTCAAACCCAACTGGACATTCACACGAATAGTTGGCGATGTGATCGCGACACGTCCCACCATTCATACATGGATTAGAAACGCATTCATTAATTTCTTGTTCACAGAAAACACCTTCAAATCCTTGCGTACAGTTGCAACTAAACCGCGCTATTAAATCATGACATTCACCTCCATGTAAACATGGATTAGAAATACACTCATTAATATCGGTGTGACACCTGTCACCCTCGAACCCAACTGGACATTCGCATGAATAGTTAGCAATATGATCGCGACACGTGCCTCCATTCAGACACGGATTCGAAACGCATTCGTCAATTTCTTGTTCACAAAAAATACCTTCGAATCCTTGAGTACAGTTACAACTAAACCGCGCTATTAAATCGTGACAAACACCTCGATTCTGGCATGGATTCGAAGCACATTCATCGATGTCGGTTTGACACCAGTCACCTTCAAACCCAACTGGACATTCGCACGAATAGTTAGCAATATGATCGCGACACGTGCCTCCATTCATACACGGACTCGAAACACATTCATTAATTTCTTGTTCACATAAATCACCTTCAAATCCCTGCGTGCAGTTGCAACTAAACCGCGCTATTAAATCATTACAAACGCCTCCATTAAGGCACGGATGTGAAGCACATTCGTTGATGTCATGCTGACACTGCTCTCCTGTATAACCAGCTGCACAGTTGCAAGAGAATCGAGCGATAAGGTTCAAACACGTTCCACCGTTTAGACACGGATGCGATAAACACTCGTTTATATCGATATTACAATGATCTCCAGTAAAACCAGGCGTGCAATAGCACTGATATGAACCATCGGTATTCTTGCAAATACCATTTTCACATGGATTGAGAGCGTCTGCACACTCGTCGATATCAAACTGGCAATTATCTCCTTCATAACCACCATTCATGCAAATACATTCAAAATGATTTGTATGATTCAATGAATTAACACAACTCGCGTTATTCGGACATGGCTTCAGTTTTTCACAGTAATCAACGAATACAGAGGTCGTCACAGCGATATCACAATTATCTCCTTCATAGCCATTCGTACAAATACAGTAATAATTATTCGTATGATTGAATGAATTAACGCAACTCGCGTTGTTTGAACATGGCTTCAGTGATTGACAGTAATCGATAAGTTTTGTGGTGACATTCATATCACAATAGTCGCCTTCGAATCCTTGCGGACAAACGCATGTGTTATTATTGCCACATATTCGGCCGAACACTGAACATTCACTGTCTGTACAATTCGCCACATTTCCAAAACATATAGTAATCGTATCAAATAAATATATGTATAAAAATATAATACTATAATACAATGTTAACATTTTATGAGTAAATTATAACAAATGATTAATTGCTGCCAAAATTAATATAACAAACTGATGCCAAATACTGGATATTTTTTGTTGGTTTCGTTTCACGATTCAAAAATAAATCAATTAAAAAATATAATACAATGGTATAAAAAGATAATACAAATATAAAACATTTATTGCTTGAAAATAATAAAACATAACAAAAAACACAATAAAAATGTGTTATTCGATGGTAATTGTATTGCTATAGCAATACTATACCTTTTACTCGTTAGTGTTAGCAAACTGTGAAACTGTGAAACTGGGCATCACATACAGTATACGTACAGATGGCGGTTATAATAACTCATATTCTCATTATATGAACTTAAGTTGCCTACAGTTCATATTTATTAAACCGGATAGTTGTTAGATCAAGTAAAATTGAGCAGAACTTATCAAAACATCGATTTAAACAGATAAACTGTTGTACTGATAATAAAATTTCATAAAAACAGAATTTTGAAGAATTTATTTTTATCTCTAGAATTAAACTTATGCTTAAATAATTTCACTAAAAACAAGTTACTAATTTTTAAATCTATTTTTTAATTAGAATTTATTTATAATTATAAGTTAACTTTTTCTAAGATTTTAGATCTGAATTTTTAAATGTAAATTTTATATGCATTTTGAAATTTCTAATCCAAAATCTTTTTGGGAGGTTTAATGGTTTAATACTCGGTATTTGATACAAATATTAAAATGTAATGATACTATAATCTAATGTTACCTCAGGTGCATAATAAACAAAAAAAATGGAATTTCATTTAAAAAATATAAATTTTTATATTTTACTAATATCTTTGAAAGATTTAAAAAATATTAGCTTTTAAAAACTAAATTAATATTATTCAATTTAAAACTAAATATTTTAGATGATAACGTAAAAAAATGATATCAGTATTTATCGGTGTTTAAGTTTTATGGCCAAAATATTAAAAATACTTTAAGATAAAAAAATTTAAAATTTAATAATTATTACCGGTATTAGTTTTAAAAAATGATTGCATATTACCTGAGAAAAACTGAATGATATCATGATTTCATACTGTATAACGTCATTGATTTTACCAAAGTTATGAGCATTACATAACAAACCAAATGACTGTATATTATAGTGCGAGAGAGAAGCATAACATAAAGGCTGGAATTGTATACATTTCGTATTTCATATTTGGTTTTTGTAAAATGTCATTATCTCTGGTTGTATTAGTCATCGTATTGTAGTATTACTGTATTACTATTATATTCATTATTGATTAATAAACTGTTGTTTAAAACTAAGATTATTATAATTCATTTTTAATTATAATTAATTGTTATGTGTGTGTGTTTTACAAATTGCAAAATTGTGCCATTAATTCACAATTAGCTAACGTTTATTTACGCGTCTTATTTTAACATTGGTTTACTCTATCAAACACGTACTCAAGTAAAATAAATAAATATATCGAAAATGTCGTTTTTAGCGAAAGTGTTTGGCGGCAAATCTTCGGCCAAACAAACGGGTCCATCGCCTGCCGAAGCCATTCAAAAGTAAATATCGATTTGCTATGCATTAATACATTAATACTTTAATTCATGTATCAGTTATTTAATTATATTATATTTTACGCTTAGATTACGCGAAGTCGAAGAAATGCTTCACAAAAAGCAAGAGTATCTCGAAAAGAAACAAAACGAAGAAATAGAAGTTATTAAAAAGAATGGCACCAAAAATAAAAGAATTAGTTTGCAAGCGTTGAAGAGAAAGAAAAGAATTGATAAACAATTAGAACAAATCGATGGTATGTTTTAAGTGTGATATAACTTTATGTAATCAATTAGAAGTGATTTTAACGTTTACTTGATATAAAAAACTACTGTAATATGGTATTTGTAATATTAACTCTGATTTCAATATTTTAAAAGAAGTGTAATGCGATATTGCTTTCAATTTTTTTGTTTTCTCTAATGCTTTGATCATTCTATAAAATTAATTCTCAGTTAATTTTTCATAAAATTCATAACTTATTTAAGGAACATTGACGACAATCGAGTATCAACGCGAAGCACTGGAAAATGCGAACACAAATACAGAAGTGCTTAAAATCATGGGTCACGCGGCCAAAGCTCTCAAACAAACACACAACAATATGGATATCGATAAAGTAATTTTATTTACTAAATATTGTCAGTTTTTATTTAACTTATATTTATGATAAGGTGGAGGATCTTATGGATGAAGTGAGAGAACAACAACAAATTGCTGAAGAAATAAGTTCTGTTATTTCAAATCCGATCGGTTTTGGTCAAGAAGTTGATGAAGACGAGTTGATGAAGGTTTGTATTTATTGATTAAGTTTTTACTATTACTTGATTAAATTATTTAAGCCATTGAAACAGTGATGATACGGGTCTAATTGACTTGTGTCACACAGACCTTTATAACTAGTTTAGCTAATTATACAATTCTTTGAAAGTTGGTTCGATAAACCAAATTTATTATATTTAAAAGTGTTTACTCATGAAAATAATGTAAAAACCAGAACCGATAATGAAAATGATAGAAAGATAAAGAGGCCTTTATTTAATCAATTATAAAACAGGTTAAATAAAGAAAAAAAACCAAGTTTACCTTATTTTCTTATTAGTCTATTAGTGTTTTTTGGTATCACAATTATTCTCTGAAAGAATATCATAGGCTCAGGTGTAGTAACCTATTCAACTATTTATTATTTATAAAAAAATTTTGAATTATTTTACCAAATTTTATATGACCGTATATAGAAAATTACGGGTAGTTAGAAAATGTTTAAACCCAACCCGTCGTTTCGGGTACCCGTTTACTAGTCTAATTTGTATAATTTTCACTAATCGTAAAGTTTAGTAAATTTTTTTTTCATCAAACCAATCATTGCTCGCATTAATGTGAATTTATTTATTGAAAATATCAAGCATTCACTACCATTGTTTAATATATTGAGAATATTTTTTTATTTTGATAAAATTTTTATAATTGTTTCTTTAAACGGAATACAAGTAAAAAAATCAAATATTAGTTTAAAATAATGATTGCAATCTAATTACAAATTAGGAATTGGAGGAATTAGAACAAGAAGAGCTGGACAAGCAATTATTGGACACACAACCGGCACACTTACCCGAAGTTCCATCCGAATCATTACCAGTTCCTACTCCTCGTAAGTTTCATATTTGATTTGTTACGTACCAAATATTTATGCCAAATAAAATTTGTTTAGGCTCGCGGCAAAAAGATGCCGATGAATCTGATGAATTGAAAGAACTGGCAGAATGGGCTAATTAACGTAAATATACGATGCATCACATTTTAATTATATCGCATATTATTGCAAATAACCAATTAAAATGTATAAATTTATAGTTATTTTAATTGAATGAACATTATTATAATAAAACAGTTATGTATTTTTTTGAGTCAACAAAATACTGTACTAATTACTAATTACTATTAATGTTATAAACTAATTTAGTATAACACATGACATTAAGCGTAGTTTATATACAGTTTGTATGTGTACAGTAAATTAAATTTAATGTTTAAAATTCATCGATAAGTTCGATGAGTTGTTGCTTTTCGAGTTCTGATCTTTCGTTTGCCAGATTTTTCATTACATTTTTAATAAATTTATAATGATTTACAGATGTAGTTGCATGTAAATTCATTAGTTTCATAACTCGTGATTTAATCGTCTCTTTATTTGGTGTCAAAGCAATGCCATTATTTTGTTCATTTTTATCAGAAACGGAAGATTCAACAAAATCATCATATAATGAACAAACAATTAGTATAATATAGTCAATAATTTGTAATGTAAACAATCCGCCATCAGTTAAACGTCGCATAAAAAACTCTTCTTCGTTAATAGTTTCGTCATTAATAAGTTTCAGAGCGCGTTCTTTCTTTATAAGTGAATCGCATTTAATTAATCGTTCAGAATATTTAAAGTGTAATTCAATGAGTCGATCGGTTTTTTCGAAGTCAAGTTCAACGAATTTGGCCAAAACGCGTCTTTTATACTCGATTTTCGAGTTTTTAAGCAAAGCTAAAATAAGTGAAAGGCAATGCTCTTCCACTTCATCGATCAGATTTTTATCTTTCTTTTTGTTGCCAATAATAGACGTTGGTTTCATAAATATAGGCATCAGAACTCGCAATCCAAGTATTTCTATAAACTTATTACAACATTGTTCCAGAAAATGATCAACACTTTTATCAGTACTTAAACAATGATTAATTATTTTGATGGCACCCATTCTAATCATTGAATTCGATCCTTTCTTTCTTTTTTCTCTTAATATAAGATTCATCAATTCAATACCTTCTCCCTTGTAAAATAACTCGCGGTTAGAATCACATAATAGTAATGATGAACACAAACTGTTAAATATATTTTCCATATATTCGTGTTCGTCAGCAATCGATGGATCATGTCTTTTATAATACTGGACAAAAATTAATAATGTGTTTATTAGAAACATAATGATTTACATTGGAAAATATTAAACTTACAGCGAGCTGTTGAAGAAGTGCATCGATGCCATCGATTTCCCCTAAAATTTTTCGGTTTTGTTCATTATTTTGCAATAGAATGGATAATATTTCTGAAGCATATAATTTGTTGCCATCAAACGGAAGCTTAGCCTTAAATCTTTTTAATATCCACGATATTAATGGTTGCGCGTCAATACTTAGATCCGGTTTATAATCAGTAAAATTTTCAATGATAGCTATAATTTAGAGCAATTCATTATAAGCCTATAATATCGTAAATTTTCAAAATAATTGATTAATACCTAAAGAATTATAGACTCCTTCGGCTTCTTCTTTGATAGTTTCATCTAATCTTTCCATATTAGTGATCAGAAGCGCAATAATCTGTCCGTCGATCAACGCATCCAACAGAGCTGTCACACAATTTAATTCTTCGATGTCATCCAAATCAGTCAATTCTTGCAAAAGTGCGACAACACTGCACGATATGTCCGTATTTTCGTGCGATAAAAGTCCGAGAAGTGTTGGAATGATATTTAGTTGAGTAATGATAGCGTAATATTGCTGTTGTGTACTCAAAACATGCATTTCTTGTATGCAATCAAACAATTCTATCTCCGAATCCATAAATTTATTCGCGTTATCACCGAATTTGATTCTCATTTCTTGATTTTTGAGAACTTTTCGCTCAAATTGTAATAACATTCTCTTGAGAGCGATTTCGTCGAATTCGGGTGAAACGGAATTCGATTCGATTTCGCTATACTTCGCTCTTTTACTTTTAGAATTTCCGTCATAATCATCGGTTTGATCCAAAAGATCGTTAGACTGTGGACTAACCTTTAATAACTCTTCCACATTCATGGTTAAAACATTACTGTCATAACGATATCGTTTATGTACATGTGTTATGTGTTGATATTTTTAATACTAATGCGCATACGATGAAAGCTGAGTAAAGGATTGGTGAGCGCAATATTAGAGCGTAAAACTGTCAAATATATTTAGCGTTAGAGTTCAGTGCATACAGTTTGGATCATTTGCAAGGAATAAGTTTAAACATTTTTACTATAGGTTTCGGACTTATAAAGAAAAATTAATTTTGAAAAGTAATCGTAAAATCCATTAACATTTTGAGGACTAATTTTATTCACTTTTTGTTTCATGTATTCGCATAGAAAAGAGGTTTATAGTATCGGACAGGTGTTAAGTAAGAAATCCCATGCATTATAATCTGATTTCTCTTAAAATTTTTATTTAACTTTGGAAAATAATTTAAGCTTATTCCTAGCAATTGGTCCGAACAGTATTTTACAGTTTCAGTGATCTCGAAATTAACACACACTTTAGTCTACACAAGGGTTTCCCAAGGTCTGTTGGTCTATGGGGTGTCCTTTCAACTTTTTTCAAAATTATAGGGGGGGTTAAACTCGCCAGATTTAGGGAACAATATTTTTGCCTTCGACCGAAAAATATTTTTGAATTTTTAAAAAAATTTTTCCCGACGAAAGCCTAAACCACGCCCCCACAAAAACACAACGAATTTAAACGATAATTTTTGAAAATTTTACAAAAATTTAAGGGGCTCTCAAAAACACATTGGATTTGATGGACAATTTTTTATAATGACAAAAAATGTTCAAATTTTTTTGTCCTTGAAATTTCAAAATTTTGGGTAGGGGGGATCGACTTTTTCAATTTTAGGGGAAGGGGGTATACAGGGGCTAGAGCCGTCTTTGGGAAACCCTGGTCTACACTGTATAACACAAATTATTTTAAAATTTACATATCCAACTAACTAGAGTTGAGAAAATTAGGGTAAAAATTGTAAAGTTATAGTAATTTTTGAAATATTTATTAGATATTGGAGTTGAAATAAGTTTTAAATGTTTTGGTTGGAGTAAATATATTTTCCCGTGGAGTTTGGTCTTTTATGGAAAGGAAAAATCATATATGTTTACATAAAATTTTTTCCACGAATGTCATAATTTTAAGAATTTATATCATTAATTTATTTATAATGATTAGTTTAGAAAATTATATCGTAAAAGTAAAATTAATCTTGGAGTTGAAATTGGGTTACGATGCAAGTAAATAGACCTTGAGTTCAAAATTGAATTTCAAAAATTTATTTGAAAGAATTGGTGCGAAAGTTAAAAATCCAATATCCAAAGTAAAAAATTTACGAAACAGTTTGATACACCAATGCATATACCGTATTAACCGACATACTACCCCATAGGGTAAATGAAGTCAGACTCAATGAATTCGAAATTATAGTCAGTTACTATGGGGTATAATCTCAGTTTTTGCCCAATGGGTGGCAAAAACTCAATTTCAATAACATACCCAATTAGTATAAGCAGTTACAGTTATTGAAACTGACTTTTAAGTAGTGTTGTTTCCATATTACTTTTTTAATTTCAATTCCATTTCCATTCCGATTTTAACAAAAATTTTTATTTCAATTACATTTTAATTTCAATTTTTAAATTAATGTTAATTTCTATTACATTTCAATTTCGATTATTATTTTTATTTTAATTTCAATACAATTTCGATTTCAATATTAAGAATGCGTTTTATTTCAATTCCATTTTAATTCCAATTAATCGAAATTGAAATGCTATTATAATTTTAATTTCCATTTCAATTTTTAGCTTATTTTAGCGTTTTATAGCAAAATATCGACTGAATAATATGAAAAAATAATTACATTTTAATTTTAATTTCAATATTTATTTTATATAAATTGCATTTCAATTTCAATTTTTAAAACGGCATTAATTTCTATTCCATTTCGATTTTTAATTTAATTTATATTTCGATTGCATTTCAATTCCAATTTTTTCTTTTTATTTTATTTCCATTGCATCACAATTCAAATTAATCGAAATGCAAATGGAATTTTATTTTAAATTCCAATTTCAATTTTAAAAAATGGAAACAACACTACTTTTAAGCCCATGAGGCAAACACTTACTTTTTCTAGTTACGGGTTGCTATGGGGCATAAACTAAGGTTATACCCCACCCCTCATTGAGAATGACTTGAGGTCACCGTATACGGTAATAAACTACTCAATTATTTTGATGGTAAACTAAAATTTTAGAGCAATACAACAGTAATCTAAAACTTAATTCATACATCGTATTGTTTGCCAGTTTAAATCGCAATGTTAGGTACTATAATTAATTTGATATCACAATATAAGTATTAGCTTCTCTTTAGATAACGGGAAATCATATAAATATCAATCAACAGACTAACGTGCAATTATTTTTAACGAAATAAGTGAATCAACTTACATAAAAACCGATATTATGTACGGTTTAATTGATCATTAAAAACATATATATAAAGATTAAATACATATTTTGCGCAATTATTCAGCGATTGCAAGCTTTTTTTGAATTTCTTTTAATAACGATTTTCCTTCGTCACGAGTTTCGGAAAAATGTGCAGTTTTCTGAGCAGCACTTTGAGCTAATTTAAGTTCACCGCGAGATAAATAATAACTGGCCAAATATTTATACGCATGCGATAGATCTAAACTGGAAACGTTAACTTGAGATGAATCGCTGTCACTATTAGACGATCGATTAATGAAGTCAGTATAAGCAGCCGCCGCTTTGTCGTCGGAATGCAATCGTTCGTAAAGCGACGCCAATTTGAATAAAGCTATGCCACCAGCTTTCCAGTAGCACTTAATCGCGTCGTGATTACGCTCTAATTTTTCTAACGTCTCTCCAGTCGCGATCATCATTCGTGAATCATTTGGTCTCAAACAATGAGCAACGGAGTAATAATAAAGCGAATACGCAGGCATTTTGAGAATCTCATAGGTCTGTCCCAACCCATACCACGCGCGATAATCACGTTTATTGCATTTAATGGCCGAACGATACGCTTGTATCGCTGCACCAGTGTTTCTCATTTCCATATATTCGTGTCCCATTAAAGTCCACGCAGACAAGTGACGAGGATTTAGTTGTAATGCCCGAGAAAAGTAAACCACAGCTTTCGGATGTTGCGATCGAAGACTGTAAAAGTTAGCGATACAGCAACACGTTTCGACTCTGAACGGATCGATAGAATTGGCCGCATGTGCTAATGAACTCAATTCGGTTCGCATATCTTTAACGTAAAGTAAATTACTGTATATATCCATCGCTTCCAATCGGTTTGGATCAGATTTCCTCACTTGTCTGAACAGATCAATCGCTCCGTCAACGTCTCGAAGATTGTGTTTTGCGATCGCTATTTGGCTTAATATGTAATTACAATCATTAAATAATTTAAGGAGTGATGAGTAGAGTTGAAGCGCTTCTTCATTCAATTGGAGTTCTAGATATACGGCACCCAAAAACAACTTCTGGAACCAATGTTCGGGTAACTCTAACGCATCCAATTGAGACTTTTCGTCTATAATTAGTGATAACTGGTGCCAACAGCACCAATTCAATGGTTCCATTTCAATGCTTTTCGATAGTATTTCGATTGCTTCCCAATTCAGTTCCAGTTTAAGCAAAACAATGCCATAAACGTAAAGCAAATATCCGTCATCTTTGAGCATATCTTTCTTATATAACTCTTGCAATTCATTTTTCAATTCACTGAACAATTTGATGGATGTGTCACAAGACATGCAATTCGTTTCAGTCATTGTGTCCAATCGTTTCTTTTCGGCCGATAAGTATCGCGAATAGAAATACAAGAAACGCGACTCAGAGTGAGTTGTGGTCGAAGATGTGTTCGAAGATGTGATCGATTGTCGCGTATAGAACGCACATCTGTCATACTCTCCCAAATCGAAACAACTTTTTGCTAATAAATATCGCGAATCATAATTAATATTATTAAGAGCTAAACAATTTGTAACAAACTGTTGATCGCTATTATGATTATCGTAATCGTTATAATTTAATGAGTATAACAACTCTGCCGCCCATTTCGATGTTTGCTTCAAACCTCTGCTAATGCTTTGGTGATAGCATTGAATCAAATCATTCTTCATTTTCTGTTCATCCATATCTAACATTTTAAATCAATAAGTTATTACGTTATACTGTTATACTGATTCAATTTACAACTTTCAAACATTTAAAGAATGTACAGTAACGTTATATTATTCTAAGCTTATATATATTATATAATATACTGAGACTGCGTAAACTGTACAATACTGCGCGCAAATCAACTTTGAATATAACTTATATTTGTATTGAATTCTATAACAGTTGCGATTCTCTTAAATTATTTACTAAAAGTGAATCAATAAGTAATAGACTAGACTATAACCCAATCAGACTCCGAAACTGGCCCTCGAATTGTCGGGTCCCGACAACTTTCCTTAAAACAAAAAAAGTCGGAGCAAGACATGTGTTCCAGCAAATTCATATTCATAACGTTCGCGTTCAGTAATATAGCGTTCTGTAAAGCGTGGAACTGGTACTCACGTGAAAACGTGTCCAATCGCACGAAGTTTTACCCTTAACTTTGAGTAAAATTATAAATAAATGAACAGTTTGGCAATAAGTGATAATAACTGAGTTTATTTGAGTGCAAAAGTAATTAAAAGTATATAATGATTATTACAATGTGAGAACAAATAATAAAAAGCACAAAATGTATAAAAGCCCACTTGAGATCAAGTGATGATCGCTTATATACTGAAATGATTAACCAATCACTGTATGACAACTAATCACACCATACCATGAGCTGACCACTCATTAACTTAACTGTGAACAGTTTAACCCATGAGTCAACTGTTATTCAGTTGAGACAAACAACTATGATTGACAGTTGCATAGAACACATTAAGTCTATGAGAGAGGGTTTTGGGAGCACTTATAAAGTGAATTATTAAGAGTATTATATAATATTATACCAAATAATTATTTACTACAAAATAATATAACGGAAAATTTTTATAATTTTTGGCGCTCAGTTGAGATCATGTGAATTCTCACATGGGGTCCATCTGTCGTCTCACATCCTCCACCACCTAAAACTCGTCGTCCCGATGAGCTCTTTTGACACCTTTCGGAATCTTCACTTCCGGGTCAACACGTTTTAGATGCTCAGGTGTTACATATCTTCTTTCAACTGTTGGCACAGATGAGAGTAATTCTAATCCAACATTTGGGCTCAACGTTTATTTCGATAGGTGTTAAAACATTGTTTTCTGATGACGACATACCAGCAATTTCGTTGAAGACGACAGTATTTAACAATTCATCAGCGGTTAGACTGATCTGTTCCTCAGGTGATTTTTGCTTATTATTGTCCAAAACACGAACCAATTGTTCACTCAATTGAATATTTGTAGTACGCATTGATGCTTCTACATCAGGAAATCCTGATTCAATTATGCCACTGGAATAGTTTCTAATGTACTTAGATTCGATAATCAATTCAGGTGGAGGTGAAGATTGAAGTGTCGCGATGTTTGGCACTTCACTGTTTATTTCAATTATGGGAAGTTCTAAACCCAAAGGTAATGTTACTGTTGGACAGTTATTCGGTTGTGATACAGAAGTTATGGCTTCGTTGGTATCAGATGAAGAGGACATCTGAGCTGATGAGGAGGGTTGGTCACGAGACATAGCGGTGGGCTATTACTGCACTGATTTGAATATTAGGCACTACGTGTATACTACAAAATTTTATAAAACGATATGAGAAATAATTTTACAACCGTTTAGTATAACACTTGAATTAAAAGTGAAGAACAAAGAGTGCAATCGACTGCATCTTTACAATTACGAAATATAAAATTGTGCCATCAATTCAAATGAGAGGTCATTTGAGTATAATGTAAACATATACTCACTAATACATGAGCACATGTATGAGTCAGAGTGTAAGTTAGGGAGTTATACGTGAAATATAAAACCGTTATTATAAACAACTTTAAATAATTTAAAAATAGGCGCTAATTATAAGCTTAACGTCTTTTTGGGCGCGAGTTGTTTCGACTTGAGGCTTAAGTTAAGGTAGGCTTCAACTTAGGCGACAGATTAATGTTTTATCACATTAAAAGTAGTTTGAAAATTTTTTGTGTAAAATTTGACCAAATTTTATTCGTTAAGATGTTGTTTGTGTAATTTGCTTAAACTCAAATGAGACACATTTAAGTTATAAAGGGTTCATAGTTGTTATCACAACTATTCGGGAAGGGATGTCAGGGAAGACAAACATTCGCATGCATTACATGCATACATAGCTTAAATACAATAAAAATTAATGGGCACTGAAAACACAGTGCGGCGAAACATTTAAAGTTATGAATTAAGACTAACAGTTATACATATAGAAAAAGTATGTAATTTGTTTAACCGCACCTAATTTTCACTTTAGGTTTTGTTTATCTCTGTGTATGTTTTTGTATTGTGTTCTCACAATCTGTTTGGTATTTGTTTGTGTATTGTTTGGAATATGAGTATTTGTAATGTGTGTTTGTGTTTTGTCGGGTCTGTTTAGCACAACAGGTATTTTCGTATCAGTGTGAACTTCATCAATGGACTCACTTTGAGGCGGTGTTGAGATATAGTTAGTTTATGTTTGATGAATGTCTTCAAATTGCGTAATTCCAGTTGTGTGCAGTTTTCTTAAGAACTTAATCCAACTGTGAAGATGCCATTCTTCAGTTTTGCCTTCTTTATGAGATTTTAGCACAAATTCTATCAGATAATGTAAGATCCAATAAATCGACGTGAACACACGTCGAAGTTTTAATCGTCTCCACCACCTAGCCTTCAGCGTTGGGTCTTTTAGTTGAATCGTAATAAGATCTTCACAATTCACTGTGTCCACAATAGCGATTGGTTGTTTATTGAATAACTTTTGTGGTTCACACGTATTAACCTTCTTCTGATATTCCTTCAATAATGCACTATCACTTCCATCGTATTTCCGTGTGAGCTCCACATAGACAATTCTGATATATCAGAAGCGCACAATTCTGTGGAGGTTAACGGTTCTTCATCGATCACAAATATCTGTGAGATTTTGTTATTAATAGTCGTTATATCGCTTTCAGGTTTACAGTTATTTATGTCGCAATTTTCATTCTCCTTGTGAGTGAGTTCCGGTGAGCACACTGGAGACTCCACAGTGTTTACCTCTTGCAAAATTGTGTGAATACCGGTATATGTGGGCTCAGGCATCGTTTGCTCGAAAATACTTGCCAATAGATTAACCATATCGAGTTCCTTTTTATTTTTCGATTGAGGTGTGCTCACCTCAAAGTCCTCAAACAAATCTAATTCTTCTTCTTCTAACACTGCAGAAGTGGAGGTCATTCCTTGTCGAAATCGCGCAAACTTCTGTCTATTAGTTTCGATTTGATTACTATCCTTAATTTTTGGGCAATCCCTTAACATATGTCCAGATATACCACAGTTAAAGCATAACTGAGTGAATCTACTCTGATTGGGGCCACGAGTTGTATCACGTGGTGGCGGACTAGAATGTATTTTATCACTTGTATTTTTATTAATAGTCACGTTATTATTTACATTACTAGCAGGCGTACGATTCGCATTGTTATTATTCCATTGTTCCTCCTCTGTTATTATCAACTGTCCTAACAGTTGATGTATTACCGATTATAGTGTTGGCTCCAACATTTTGTGTAGGAGTGTTAATAAAATTGAAATAACCGTTATTACCGTTATTGCCGTTAGTAGCCATACTTACCAATCAACTCGTGTTACTTTACTAAGAGTTGAGTCTTACCTCGAGTTTCGAGTACTTGTTATTTAACCGCACCGAAGAGTGTCTCACTTCCCTTAGTTCTTC
>JAQGAW010002152.1:0-16084 GCA_034698025.1 Phthiracarus crinitus | reverse complement strand
CAGACAGACAGACAGACAGACAGACAGACAGACAGACAGACAGACAGACAGACAGACAGACAGACAGACAGACAGACAGACAGACAGACAGACAGACAGACAGACAGACAGACCGACATGGTCAAATCCATAAGCTCGCCTTTTTTTTAAAAAAGTGAGCTAAAAATAGTATCCCGAACCGATCCGCTAAGAAACCTGTCTGGTAAAGCCATCTTTAATTTAAACTTTAAATTCAATCACTTTAATTGCGATTTAAAAATTTCGACATTCATGGCAAGCTTACATCGGGCTCGAGCCTTAATATTTTGACGATTTCGCACTCTAATTTGCACCTCAGACCTCATTATTAGGGAACGAAATTTCCGAGATTAAAAACTGGCCAAAACGGGAGGGAACCGGGAACAAAAAGTTACCAAAAAAGGGACCATTTCCGGGAAAATAATTTTTAATTTTTTATTATAAATTTAAGAAATTATAAAAAAGTTTAATTGGATTTTATGACAAATAGATATTATTTCGCATTAGGAGTACGAAAAGATTTTTGTTTATTTCAGTAATTTTTTGCACAGAGAAAAAATCATTCAAAGTCTACTAACATAATATTTATTATTACTAATAACTTTTTAATAACTAAAATGCTTTTTAGATTTTAAAATTTAATTTTAATTCTGAAGACAAATAGACGGCTTTTCTACTAGTATTCAAAATTTATTTTGCTAAAAATAGTGAAAACGGGAATATTTTTAAAAATATATGTTCATATCCGGGATTATTTCTATAAAATGGCATAAACGGGAAAAAAACTACTTTTAAACGATTAGTTTTTATTAGTATAAGTTTACATATCGATCTCATTATAATGCAATCAAGGAATATTTTTCTGGAAATCCCTATCTCCACTCATTATATAACATCACTCAATTATGTTAACAGTTTTATTTTTAAGGTAAATTTATTTCCATATTTTTGTTTTATTAATTCCAAAAAGTAGAATTAAAAGCCCAATTTTAATTCGACAAAACTCAGTTTTTAAAATCAATGGACAAACTAATCCAAAACGTAAATGGGGTTTTCAAGAATTTGAAATTGATTTTTGTAACGTTATTTATTCAAATGAATTTATTTAATAATTTAGTACAAAAACGGTTAGTGAAACTGACAAATTTGAGTTAACAAATGTTGGCGTTTTCATTATGCATTTATAATTTTAAATATTACTCCTTTAATATATATATTACAAATATTTAAATATTATTTTAAAATTAGATACAAACTGAATAAGGAATGTCTCATATCTTAGGTGTTGTTTCTTAACTTTGTTCAATGAACTTTGAACTTATATTAAACTAATAATGCGAATTCTTTTTTTAAAAAATTGTTATGTAAAACAAAATTATTATAAATTTATGTAAATTTATTTAAATTTTCAGAACAGTAAAAATAAATTATAAAATTTATTGCAAATACAAGCAATTACAGGCTGAATGTTTTATTTTTTATTAATCATTTTTTTATTTAATAATAGCTAAGCTAAACGTTAAAATATTTATGATCATTTAGCAATTTAACAAAAATTGTTAACCCTTTCAGTTCTGAAAAATAAATTAATACTTTATCAATTTCAAACTTTTTTAAAAAATTTAAAGGAAGAGAAAATAATATTTTGTAACTAGTCTAATAATCCATTTTTCTTAGACTTATTTTGAATTCGAATAATTTTAATTCTCTAATTTATGTAAAAATTTCCAATTTAGAAGTTTTTGAAAAGGAAATATAAATATTCATAAATATTTTTGGAAATAATTTCAAAAAAGTTTGTCAACCATTTCACGCAAATTCAACACTTAATTTGAAAGAAAAGAAGATGACTCTTACTGCTACATCTTTTTTTATTGAAAGTTAAAATTAGTGAAAGTATTCAAACTAATGATAAGCTTATATTAGAAAAATATACTTTATTAACTTAAATAAACTCGTTATATATAGAGATTAAATAAACTATTAAATAAAGATGTTATTAAGCCTTCAATTTGTTTGCTCAGCAATCAATAATTAAATACTGTATAAGGAAGCAATAAATTAATGAATAACTTTTGTTTCACTATAAAAAAAACAAACTGAGCTCAATTCGAAATTCATAAATAAATAATATTATAAATATATTTTCATAATTTTTAAATATAGTCAAGTTTATTCGTTTACCAAAATACAATATTTAAGAAAATACATGTTTAATCACTTATACATTGTATGAATTGAGCAAAATTCATAAAAAGTGCGATATTATAATAAAAATATATTATTCAATTCAAAGTTTTAAAAACATAGTGAATACCCGCATAAATATAAACTGGATTTTATATAACTTAAAATTCCATATAAGAAATAGCAAAACTTGATAAATAATAATTAATGACTTAAGATGTAACCGTTAAATCGCAAACTTATTCTTTCCTTCTTCCGATATGACACAAACGTGCTGTATTTAAGTAAATTAAATAAGTTTAATGATTACAGAATGTAATAAAATATTTACTCGAGTAATGTAACAAAAATAATTTTTTTGAAATATTCAGAGAACAAGGAAGATAAGTTTTTTTTAAAAAAAGGTTTAATGGATCACACGTAATAAAGATAAATATGTTTGATATTAAATACATACATTCAAATCTCTAAAATATTCATTATAGTCCATATTACATCCAACAATAAACTTATCCGGTATATTGAATCCAGCGTCTAAATTAATTATTTGAAACATAATTATTAAAACATTATTTTTTAAAACAGTGCCAAATTTGCCGTTGATTTGGCGATTGAGTGCGGTTTAATAAAATTTTCCGCTTAACCTTACTCTTAGACAAAGTCCCTAATTATAATACATTATCACAATTTATTTTCCGAATATGCATAACTATCAAATTAAAAAACTGCAAAATTCCCTTTAAACTTTAACATTGAATAGTTTAGCGTAAAATAATAAAACAAGTGCTGTTAGCAACATATAATTTGCGATATTTTCATTTAAGTTTTTGGTTTTGTGCAGTTTAGTTGTGTCTTATTTTTTCCTGAGTTTTTTAAAAATTATTTAAATCAGCTTAAATCGTCTGATAATGACTAGAAGTGTCAGTGTCGAAACGTTGCGCATTATAAAAATTATACTGTCGAGTAAAATTAATTTAAATTTATTGCGATAAAAGACTATCCGACAGTTCTATGGAATATAATTATTAATAACAAAACCTATATTTAAGATTTGAAATTAGGGTTGAAGTAGCATACGCTTATGCCAGAACTAAATTTTATCGATATGTGATGAAGTTTACAAAATTTTAAAGTGTCTAAAATTCATTCATGAAATTGGCATTAACGATAAAGTTGTGGTTTAACATGTAAATTTTTAAGCACAATTTTCTTGCTAAAACTAAGTTTGATAAAAATCTAACTAAAAATAAAACAAATCTTTCAATTTATCAAACGTAAAGCCAAACTTTCAATACTGTTCTATTATTAAATATAAACAGTGTGTTATGAATAGCATTATTTTGAAATAGTTAGAGACGTGTGATTTTTAACACTACATTTCAAACTTTGACAATTTTGTCTACACTTAAGCTTTAAATAATTTTTCTTAAGAATTTTATTTTATGACTAATATATATATACAAATATAATAAAATGCTTAAATATTACTTTAATTTAAAACAAGAGTCAGACAAATAAGCTTATTTTTCTCTAACATTAATCAATATATCAATATTTACTCTCATCCTAAGGTTCAATGAGATTCAAAAACAATCTTGAGATCAACATTAACTTAATTGATTACAACTTACAGTGTGGTTGAAAACCATTACTCAGTGGCGTTCGTTTAACAAATAAAGTTGCGATTCGAATCGATTTCAATTCGTAACCCTTAAGCAGTTCCAACAGCTTAACCATTGTTTTTCCGGTATCTATAATGTCCTCAACGATCAGAACATTCTAGGAATTGGAACAAATAAAGTGTGTTTCATAGATATAGTGATTTTAAAATAAATTTACAAGAGTTGTCATACCTTTCCTCTGAGATGGTCTAAACTTTCGATTCCACTAACTCTGATATTACCTGAGCTATCATTTTCGTAACTCTTAACTCTAATGAATTCAACACGAATTTGTTGCGCATCCAAACTGTCGCTAATAGACTGGGAACTCCATCGATAGCGATGTAATTGCTTGATCTTCTCTAATAAATCACTGAAGAACTGGTATCCACCCTTAAGTACGCATAAAGCGGTAAACGATTCGTTGTCCAAATCAAAAGCGATATCACACGCGATTCTTTCGATTCTGTAATTTAGAAAATCAAATTCTTTCAAAATAAGTATTGGGCCAAACTATTATTACCGGTCTTGTATGAAACCTCCGGGAATCAAAACATTGGACAAGTATTTGCGCAAATGCGGTGAAATACAAAATGACTCGAGAGGATAGCCATTAAATTCATCTGTGATCTGAGAGTTTATAATATTTATTGGATTATTGAATAAATCATTTAAATTAATCTTACAGTTATAGCTGGACTTGAATTTGACGAACCATTCATCATTGTTCACTCGATTTTGTTATAAGAATGATAAATGCGATAACTTTTTATTACTCTTTATTCTAAGTTTTTCCTTATCTCTGATTCTAAAAAAAACTTTTTGCCGTAAAATCAAGTTTTGCTGCGATACACGTGAATGCAGATTGCGATCAGTGTAACTTAAGTTCAAACACAAAAAAATTCTACAAAAAAAGTATATTATGAGAAGAATAAACAAGTTTTATCAAACAATAAGACGCCAAAGAATAGAAAAAGCAAAAATAAGGTAAACAACGTGTTCAAACAGTTAAAATACCTGTAATGCAGACGCACTTTTGCTTTTAATAGTACTATAAAATTAGACTTTGATTTTTGGTATTTAAATCGTAAAAATGCATTGAACAGTGTTTTTTCGTTAATCTACAAACTGTTGCGTTTTTGATTTTCTACAAAAATATTGTCAACCAAAATAGCAATTGTTTTCAGTGAGATTAACTAAAAATGTTTATCTTATATCCGAAAGTTTGTGTCCGTTCAAACTTATACAGTACTAAAATATTACGCATAGCGAGAGTCAACTAAAAACATTTAAAAATTCTAAACATGAATTTTTAGGCAGTGCTCGTACGATAAGCAGAGCTTAAACGCATGGTTAGTTTAGATAAGCGCACACATACCGTACAACGATAGTGAAGAGAGAGCTGAAAATAAATAAGTGAACAGATATACACATACCGTATATACTGTACAGACTGCACAGATACCGTATTTAAGACTTACTGTACGTTACGCGCATCCCTTCAAAACTCACACTCAACACAGCTATACGTACGATACGATTAATATGGCGTTTAGTATCCTTTTGTCTGTCTATCACTTGTATGAGTGCTAATACTATTCGCTTCAATGTTTTTCTATTTAAATGATTATCAATTTAATGGTTATTTCATTTTACTTGTAATTGCGTAATAATTACGATACAACACCACATAAGTATAAATAAATATGAACTGAAACTATTAAAAAGCGTCAAACATGTGAATATTAATTCACAATAAACGATGAAAACATTGATATTGAAAATGAATGGCTTTGTATTGACATTTTGGTGCGTTTTGGTTGTTTTGGTGCGATTGTGCGCGTGTTGTTGGGGCTCGTCGTCCACTAATATCGGTGTTTCCTCTCCTGACCCGAAAATATTGGTCGGAAATGAATTGGTTATTAATTGTACGCTTTTCGGCACAACTATTAACTATAATAAAAACGAGTATAGAGTGGACTCGTCTATGATTTCGTTTAAATTCAAAAACGATTACTATCCACGAGATAGGGTTACCATAATTAACTCAACTGAGGCTCAATTGCGCGTTAAGAATGCGACGATCGATGACAATGGCATGTATTACTGTTTGCTTAATATATCAGGTGTTGACCACAATCCTCTGGTGTGCGTCAGCGAAGTTAAAGTTGGATATAAGCCGCAACCCGTCAAAGATTTTAAGTGCATTAGTGTTCACTTTCGTCAACTAATCTGCTCGTGGACTCCACCTTACAATCCAATTCAAACCCATTATAATTTGGTGGATCGCGTTCATCCAAAGTATGTACAGTACAAGTATATGTGTGTGTAATGTTTGCTCTGTTTTCTCTAATTATTTATGTTTCCCAAATATTTTAATTGACAACAATTAAATAAATCGTAAATATTTTGAGATAAATGGCAATTATATCTCAATTGGGGGTTAAGAGCTTTCGATATATGCATATCTTTTTCGAGCACCGATTAGAACCATAACTACTCAATTGATAAAATTTTGTTTATTTGTATTTATGTGTGATTATGATATGCGAAATTAATGGTCAAAACTAATTATATCACGCCATTCTGTATATAATATACTCGTATTTCCGTTAAACGCGAATTTTTTTATTTAAAAAAAAGGAAAATAGTAGAGCAAAAGATATAAACCAGTAGTGGGTAAAACATAAACATTATTTACGCGCTTAACATAAATATTAGTACGAAAAAGTTGAAGCAGTTTTATTTGAATTCATGCGTTTAAAACCTCTCCTCTCCTCTCGTACTATGTCTGCGTTCACTCAAAACTCGGATGGTTTTATATAATTAAATTATTTTCAGACTCTTATTCGCGCTAAGAATATGTTAATTATTTTGTAAGAAAAAAAGCCAACTGGAGCTCGTCAAACATTGCACCCTTTTTTCGGAAAATATAACACAACCGATTCGTGATATTCCATGAGAAACTGTTTTCATAAAAATAGCAAAAATTAGTAAACGTGAGCGTGAATGCGTAACCCATATAAAATTATTAAAAGCAAATTAAATGAGCCCAGACTGAGCTCAAAATGCAGTTAAAAGGAGCTTAAAATAATGAATAACATTGTGTATATTGAAATGTTTGTTGTTTGGGCTTCACTAACAACGTTTAAAGCAGAGCGAACTTTATTTGTTAATGAAACCCAGACATTAATTTTATGTTCTCTACTACTGATCTCTGTTATGTTTCGAATAAATCCATTCGACAATATGTACAGTATATACAGTACTATACTCAACAGAACCATTTAACTTTTAACAGATTTAACTAATAAATTTTTGCTAATTTTTTGGTGTTTAAACTAAAGTAAATTGATTTTTATCATAGCAATACGTATACGTATACATACATTTAACTCAAATTTAGTTGTTTTTCATTACAATTAAAAAAAGTTGGCTAAAAATACTAAATATGATTTCAAAATATTTCCAAGTTTTTCTATTGAAATACATTAAAAATTGATTTTATCGTTTAAAACGACAATTAATTAAAAGTTATCAAAGTGTAATCTTTTTTTGTAGAGTTAGGCACTCGAGTGTTTGGATTGCTTTACAGCAATCATTATTAAACCATTGAAAGCTATAAAGTAAACTATACGCTGACGTGAGTGTCATGCTCTTCAATTCACTCTATACTGTAAATATTAATGAATATGTTTATTTCATTGTTATTTTGAATAATTTTTCCACAAAATATAATTTTAATTGTACCGTACATTTCGGTAATTAAACTTTTAATCTCTTCTCTTAATAGCTTATGTGGTTATTAGACAATTTGCCAGTTTTTTTATCCATACAAAAATTGTGTGTTAATTTTCATTGTTAGGTATAATGAATAGATTAAACGTCAATATTCTCAATTTCTGTGATTAATTGTTGTTTTTATACTTATTTCACTACATTTCGAGGGGAAATTTTTAGCATTAAATGTTATGAATAGAATATTTTTTTTATTGAAAAGATGTTCGAGAAACCAACGACAGACAGAGACAGCAGAGACGGCTCGTATAATTTAATATTGTTAGTACACTTATTCACTTAACAGATTGTTTTTGGTAATCCCCTAAAATGAGTTTTCTTTACTGGTTGGCTAAACATAGCAGGTTTATCCGGTTTGTAGTGCGAGCTTACAGTGTAAGCACATTTATTCAAAATGTTTTCAAAAAAGCTATATAATGCCCGCTAATTTGTTATTTTGTCCTTTAAAACACAAATACGGTATAATTCGGGGTACTATGCAACTAACTAACGATATTTGTGACACAAACCCATTAATGAACTTCGCTAATACCTATTAATTTATAGCCTTTTCGTTGAGAATTGTGTTACGCAAAACTGGTGGTTACGTCCAGATGTGCGTTATTTTCGGAAAAACAAAAATTTCCTAAAAAAAAGTCAGATTTGACTCTTAGCAAAACATAGGGCACTTCCAAATACAATATTATAATTTACACTATTATATATTTTCTTTTTTATTTCGAATATGAGTGGCATTCATTAAGAAAATCTTATCTAAATTTGTTAAATTTCATTAAAATTTAAGTATTGAACAACGAAACTATATTTTTTAGTTAATCAAATCACTATTCTTAATTTCTTAATGACGAATATAATTATGCCTTTTAGAACTTAGTTTTTGTGGAAAATTACTGAAAGTTTTTGCCAGTAATAAATAAAGTGAGGATAAAACAGGTAGTATTACTGTAGAAACAAAATTATATTTTAAATTAAATAAAGACCTGTTTGTGTTACCCAATCAAATCATTTCTATTGGCGTTTAAATAGAAATAATATAATTTTGCTTTTAATTATTTCTAATGAAATGCACTTGTTTTTCAAAGATCATGATATCTTTGTTAAAAATCTTTATTATCTTTGATATCTTTTTTAATTCTTAATTAGTTGTTCAAACTATTTCTAAATAAGGCAAAACAAATAAATTTAGCGCTAAAATTACTAAAAAGTGCCAAATACTGTAAATTAAGAACTTTTTTGCTGTATATTTGAAGCTAATTCTTTGACTATACGCAGTAATTTACGTCTTTAGAAATGATGTGCCTTAAAACCTTAGATTATTCTATCATAATTCATAATTCATTATTATAGAAATGAAAGAAATAAGATTATTCTTATATTCTTACACATCTTAGCACTAACAGAGAGGAGAGAGAGAGAGATGTTGATTTTGTAGTAAATTTTATTTTGTATAACTTAAGTCTATAAGCTTCTCAAAACAATTTCCTATAATTATATAAATTTTAATTAATATCTAAATTCTTTATATATTTATTAATTAGATTTTTAAATATTTAATGATTTTCTTTGGTTAAAACTCTTGTTTTCTATTTTTTATTCAAAGCAGATATGATTATCTAAATCGTCATTGTGGTCACAGCCCAACCGAAAATAGTTGTATGTGGGGAACGGCTACAGTGCCTCCATATAGGATTACTGCTAAAAAATTTACGTTTCAGCTGATTGGCGAGAATCAGTTTGGCAGATACGAGCAGTTATATCCAGTTAATCATTACAGTATTATTAAACCAAATGTACCTCGAAATTTGAAACCTCAGAACGTAACCGAAAATTCTATTACTTTGACGTGGATTCCTCCGTCTTATATCGATATCGAGGAAGAAGTTCTCGAAAGAATTATTTATGAAATACGCTTAATAACTGTGCATCCTATCGAAACAAATAATTTTTTAAATAAACCAGTAATTATTGATGGCATAAGAAACGGAACGTATCGCTTAACTGGTTTAATACCATATACTAGATATAATATAAGCATACGATGCAAGACTATAGACGCTGTAAGCGACAAGTTTTGGAGTGGTTATGAATCAATTAATGTAACCACAGAATCAGATGGTATTTATTTTATTTTTAAAGTATTAATTAAATTTAATTAAATTAATCAACTAAAAATGTTTGTATATTTAGTTCCATACTTAGCTCCACAAATTATTCCTGAATCGTTTGAAACGGTGAAGAACACGGAAGGAAATCGGAGTATTATCCTCTACTGGAAACCTATTCCTATCGAACATTTCAATGCGCCTCAATTTTTTTATCGCATTGATTATTCTCCATCTTTCCGGCGAAAATCCCGTTCCGCTAATCATTTGTCTGAAAACTCAATTGATATTCAAATCAGTAATGCGACGTACTCTACATTTACTCATTTGGATCCTAATATTGTATATTTATTTAAAATATATGGCGTCAATGCTAAAGGGATATCGAAAAATTTTTCTGAAATAATTGTAGATAAAAGCGAAAATATTCCGCATAAACCTAGAGATATCGATGTATTTTCTTATGGGAATGGACGCTATGAACTTCAATGGAATAAACCTCGTCAGGGAACGCATCCGATTATAAATTACACCGTATTTTGGTGCCCGAATTTGATGCCACGACCATCACAATGTAAAGGCGCCATCGATTGGGCTCATACCACTAACACGTCCATTGCGTTAGAATTGCCTGACATTGAAAAAAATTATCATTTCGCTGTTTCCGGAAACACTCGCGACTCTTCGTCGGGAATGTCTTGGGCGCCATGTATAGTACCCATCGATGGCAAGTTAGATAAGATTAGAGAATTATATTCAGAAGTGTTAAGCTCAACAAGTATTAAAATAACGTGGAAATTGGACTGTCCTGCGCAGAAGAAAGTGGTGGAAGAATACAAAATTTCATATTGTAAAATAAATCCAACTATTTATACCTCGAAAAATTGTATCGAAAAGCCTAAATATGTTCCGATAACTAATAATTTGGCAGATAATCATGTTCTCACTGATTTGGATCCGTTTAGCAAATATAAAATAACTGTGGTTGCATTCACTGACACCGGTCCGAGTGAAGCGAGTGTCAAATTCGCTAATACTATACCAGACTCACCAGAAGACTCACCGTCTAATTTAAACATTATAAATGTTGATCACGATTCTGTTTATTTAAGCTGGTCTTCGCCGAGCAAACCCAATGGCATAATAGAATATTATGAAATTTTGATTAACGATAAGATTCATAAACTATACGCTTATCAGTGTTCAAACGAATGCTCATATAATATAACGGCACTTAGAAGTTACAAGTCTTATCAAATTCAAGTGCGAGCGTGTGTCGACGCATCGCTCTGTTCGCCATACACTTCGATTCTAGAAGTTAAAACTTCTCATTGGATTCCTCATGAGATGAATCCTCCGCGCAGTGAAAACATTAACTCTACTTTCACTCGCATTTCATGGTCACCTCCAACCATCAAAAATGGACCAATTAGTTATTATCTATTGAAACTGGAAGCAACAGATAACGATACTGAACCTCAAATTTTTAACATCACTGGTGACCAAACTTATTATTATATAAACTCTAATTGCGACTCTAATATTGATCAAGTGATGCCATATCAACGCTTTACTGCTAAAGTATTAGCAGTTAATAAATTCGACGACGAAGAATATATTGGTAATTATAGCGCAAGTACTTATGTTAATCCTTGCCTTTCGGTACTCGACGACAATGGTTTTTATTTAATTGGTTTAATAACTGGAAGCGCTATCGGATTAACGCTATTAGTTATAGTTTTATACGGATTGGGGCGTTGGCTTAAAGATAAAATGGAAGAAGTGAAGAATTGGAATCCAACATTACCTTCTGGTTTAGAAGCGCCAAATCTGGGCATTAAAGATGAGTTTAGCGACCAAACCGATGTCAATATCCCTCCATTTATTCGCTCCAACAGTATTGAATTTAGTAACGATGAGTTTTTTAATATTTCACCGAAGCATAGACATGATTCTGAAGAAACTAATGAAAGTAAAACTTCAGAAGATGGTCCTATTTTGAGAAACGGTATAAATGGAAATAATTCGAAATTTCTTCACCAAACAAATGGCAAAATAGGACACGGAAGCGTATCTTCCAATTCAAGTAATGGAGAAACGCATGTTTCTTCAGACTCTGGAGCTGAAGTGGACGCAAATCGTACGTCTGTTGCTTCTGGTGATTCTTACAAAAATAATATTGCTTTTCGAGCTCCACTTACTGTTGTGGATGAGTTACCCACGAAAAACAGCGATTCGAGCGGCAGTCGAGATTCGGGTTGGAATACAGACTCGAGTGGAAATACAGACAGAAAAAATAAGTATAGACGACGAAGCAATGCAGACGTAATCCTACCGCCACTGCCCACCAAAATTGATGTAAAAAATCCTCTTTACGATTCACCAATCAATCATACGGTTTGCGCGTATAGTCTGCTCGCAAATAGTGAGCCTTCGCTTTTTGATTTAATAATTAAAGAAGACGATAATATTCTTAATCTTTCAAAGTATTATAAACCAGAAATGGCCAAAAGTTTAAGCAATATTATTCAAAATTCAGTTCCACACTCAATGGTGAATTGCCAGGTGTGTGACCCAAACAATACGTCGAGCAGAGGCTCAACGCGAACCACTTCTCCCATAAATCCATATTCGAAATATGGAGTAAGAGTTCCTTATAAAAATAATTGCGTAATATCGGACTTTAAAAGTTCATCGCCTAATAAGAGGATGGAAACGAATGGCACAAATTACGTTACTATTGATATGGTGAACGGTTGCGGCGCTTCGAGCGCATTGTCGCCATCAAAAAATCGTTTGGCGCGCCATAAAGAGTGGTCACAATCCAGTTATGACGCGGAAGTATCTTCAACGTCATCTAATGGTGAAAATGAACAAACAGAACTGATTAATCCGATGGTTTTATATTCAGACACGTCTGGAATGTTCAGCGATGGCGAGAAAATTCAAAACAATAGTTTAGCTGATCTTAATCATGAATCAAAATCATTGATATCTCCCGTAATCGCACCATCATTGCCATCACCATTATCAACACCTTTATCGTCGCCATTATCATCACCCATATCATCACCATTGCCATTGCCATTGTTTTCTCAATCGTACGATAAAAGAGAAAACTTATTTAATCCTATGATTTCGCTTTCGGATGAATTAAAGCCAAGTATTAATATGAGAACGGATTTAAAATCAAAAGGTATACCAAATCAAGCATTTTTAAAGAATAACAATGGTTACGTAACTCACGACTCTTTGAATCAAAAAAGTGCAAATAATCTCATTAAAGTCAAACCAAATATCGTTAAGAACTCTAATGGCTACGTATCCATACCTGAAATCGAAATGAAAAACGTTTGTGTGCCAAATAATAATAATGTTAATCATATAACTCAAGTTTAGCGCTATATTTGCGTTAAATTTGGTTATTATACGCTCATATATCCTTATTATTTTACTAATATTACTTGCAATATTTTGTTTGTAAATAATCATTAAGTTAAATCATTCAGTTTTGCCTTTTTGTATGTTAAACGCCGTGTTTTGGCATACATTCGTTCATTTTTTACATTTGTTAACTGATTTAAATGGGTGTCAACACATTACGTCGATTTTTATTGTTTTTTAAACATCTATTTTTAAAGCTAAGAAGTTTTAAATTTTAGGACAATTATTTTGGTTACTATAGACGAAAGTAATAACACTAATGAACTTTTTGCACAAAACAATATTCAAACTGTTTTTTTAAATAATTTGAATGAAACCGTCATTCCATTAAGTGATTCCACCAAAACGGACTCATAACAAGTTATTGAAAATTAAAGTTTAAATATGATTGTTTATGGATAATCAGTTAATTGCATGTGTTTTACCGATTTTAGAAGCAATCACTTCAAAAGAGTATTAAAAAAATTTTCTAATTGCTGTTATTTTTAAATATAAAAATAACTTATTCTAATTGAGAAACACTAAAATTTGCCATATCCTTGCTTTCCTTTGATAACTAAACGAATGTTACTAAAAGAAACAATTACCGTATTAAGCGAACCGTTGATACTATCATGTATTTCAGTAAATCAATGAAACAAAATTTCGTTGAATCCATTAATTTATAAACAAAAACATAATCAAATAAATATAAAATCATATTATAATTGTAAAATAATTTTAATTGACATCGATATACATCTATCTGTATATTTGCTTTCGACCACAAATTCTATATTTTAACTTAAATGTAAGCTTATATTTTTCCATTAGATTTTATTTTTTAGTTAAATGAGAATATATTATATATTACATAAAATCATGTGTTTTATATCACATTACTCGAAATGATAGTACAAGACTGTAGTTTAATATGGCATACATTGGAAAACAATTTATACTTATGTCGAAAATTATACGAAACACTTATTTTTTGATATTAAGTATATTTCAATTTGAAAATGTAATTCATTTATTTTTCATATTTAAATACTTCTAGTCATTTGTATGACACTATAATCTCATTTATATAAGTTTTGCAATCAAATTTGCATGTGTATTGAAATCATAGAAATGGTCGTTGAATACTACTACTCAGGATAATTGTATATATTTTATTTAATTATTTGTTTGTGTATTTAATATTAGATTAAGTAATCAAATTTAGAAAAGATAGAGAGTATTTGTTATTTTGTTGGTATAGTGTTGATGTGCAGTCAATTCTAATCCTATTCAGAAGCAGTAAAATAATATTGCAATACCTCTAAACTGAGAGCAATCGCATCATATATTATATCATTCCTACATTTATTATGTTGTTTATATATATTGCATATGTAATGTTATATTTACCATGTTTTAGCAGCCCATTATCCATTCGTCTCTGATTTTGATACATATAAATAAATAAATATATTTAACATTTATATATCATTTGAATGCTCCATTAAGATAATGATAAACTGCCTGTTTTTATCAAAACTTGACTTTTGTATATATTTTTGATGATGTAGTTAATTATTTAATCATTATATGTGTTATTTTAATTGTTCAATAAATTATTTTAGACAATTAAATTAAAATTCTTTAAATATTTAAATTTATTGCGTAAAAGAAGCGGCAGATCGGATCGTTTACATTAACGGTTGAAACTTGAAATTTTCTACCTTCAATGTTCAAGTTTAAAGTACTGTATAGATCGCGGCTATATTATAATCAGGATCCGGATAAATGCATATATGCATATAAATGCATGAAAGTTGCGTTTTTCTGTTTGCATGCATATATTGAAAATTTCGAAAATAGATGCATATTTTAACAATTTTTGTGAAAAATGTTGAAATAATAAGCACTATTTTTATTGCTCAGCTTATTTTAAAAGAGAGAAATAAAATCTGAACTAACATACGAATAAAATATTGTGATTGAGAAATAAAATTTGTTGTTTTGTTAGGTAAAAGTGAAGAAAAGTGTTAAAACTAAAGAAATAAATTCTTATTTACACAAATAAAACGTGAAAATGAAAAATTTATAAATTTTTAATATATATTTGCGTAAAAAAGAGTATTTAAACGAAAGAAATTCCAAAATAACTTAATTTTTACCTTTAACTAATTTATTATTAAAACTTTTATAATATTTTCGCATTGTTTTTGAAGCATATAATCGTGCATATAATGAAGATTTTTAGTGCATAAATGCATGCATATTTCTTTGATTTTTGCGTGCATATTATCCGGATGCTGACTATAACAGATAATGAGGCGCTAATATAACGAGTCATTCATTTGCGTTAGAATCCGAAACAGGCCCCCTATTTGACTGTACCCGCGGGCCTCTTATGAATTTCCTCGGGCCGGGCCGGGTTCGGGCTTAAAATAAAAAATTCGGACAGAGCATGGCTTTGAGTTAAATAGGAATAAAATTTTTTCCTTTAAAATTTTGTTTTATAATTGAAGTTTAACGAAGTTTTGTTATATATATTTAGTAATAACATATAAAGACCAATAGTAAAGTATATAAAACTTTAAAAAGTACAATATTTATAACTAAATTATAACGATAACTGAAATTTAGAGCGATAAAAAATTTTAATTAATTAGACGCACGTTGTAACTTGTCGGGCCGTGCTTTGCGTTTAAAAATATAATCAGGCCGAGTGTCGGGCCTAAAATTTTTTAAGATTTCAAAGTATAATTTGCATTGCATTTAATTAGTTACGTATTTTATTCTACTTTTAATTTACTAGTGTTGTATAGGAATAGGAATAGAATAGAAATACACGAAAAATGACAAAAAAGAATAGAATAGGTATAGAATAGAAAAGAAATTTTT
>JAQGAW010002151.1:0-16085 GCA_034698025.1 Phthiracarus crinitus | reverse complement strand
AGATACGCTGAGATGTGCTGAGCGGCGAATATATGCGTTGATGTGTGCGGCGCGGCTAATAGATACGCTGAGATGTGCTGAGCGGCGAATATATGCGTTGATGTGTGCGGCGCGGCTAATAGATACGCTGAGATGTGATGAGAGGCGAATATATGCGTTGATGTGTGCGGCGCGGCTAATAGATACGCTGAGATGTGCTGAGCGGCGAATATATGCTTTGATATGTGCGGTGCGTCTAATAGATGCGTTGATGTGTGCGGCGCGGCGAATATATCCTTTGATGTGTGCGGCGCCGTTAATATATGCGTTTTTGTGTGCGGTGCGGCAAATAGATGGGCTGACGTGTGCGGTGCAGCGAATAGCTGCACAGAGGTATGCGGTGAAGCGAGTAACACTAAGCTGAGATAAGCGGTGATTCGAATAGCTGCTCTTAGGTGTGCGGAGAGGTGAATAACGCTGGGCTGAGATAAGCGGTGAGGTGCATATTTGCGCTGTGGAGTGTCTGCGGCGAATAGCTGTTCTGATGTGTGCGGTGCGACAAATAGCTGGGCTGATGAATGTGATGCGACGAGTAATGCTGCGTTGATTTAAGCTGTTCTGCGAGACACACTACGCTTAGTTATTCTGTGCGGCGAATATATGCGCTCTGGCGTGTGGGGCGGCGAATAGCTGCTCTAAGGTTTTTTAATCAGAGTTTTGTGCAATTATATAGTTCTATATTTTGTGTCAAAATTTTTTAAGTTTCAACGTAAGCACATGAAGGATAACTGATGCAGAAATGGAAATCTGAGACTCGTGAGTTTCTGGAAACCTTAACACCGTTCTTTTGATCGGTATAATGAGCTTTGGGAAAGTTATTGGATCAGTCATGGTATTGTCACTAATATAGAAATTTTAATTACATTTGTGCGTTTACGAAGATTTCATCGATTTAAAGAAATACGTAGCGCGGGGTCGCGCTACTTTCCAAGTGGGCCGAGAAATGAAGAGTCAGAGACTAAACTTTCTAAGCTGAAACTTTGTGTATAATTTTCTAACATTTGCTTGAAAATCTTTGTCAGCGCTGTTTTTCGCTTTAAAGTAAAAGTGTTCATTGTGTTCTTTGCGATCTATAACTTTATTTATATTTACTATAAACCTTTATGGCATTTATTTTTGTTTTTCTATTTTATATATTTTATAAATGATTTCTGTTTTGCAATATTTTTATTTTTTAATTTAAATTGTTATTGAATTGGTTGTGTTGTATATGGGGGTTATGGTCACCGCCAGACGCAATTTATAAGGACTGTAACTCTGGACAAGCGTCCGATTAAGTACCTATTTTGTACGGAATATTTTTTACTTTATTTAATAAAATTTTTAAAGTGTTTGTGTCTCTTATTGGTGCCTAAAAAGGTGCCATTGACCCCCAAAAGTGCCCTAGTTTTGGATGATTGTGTTTTTGTGGCTCGTCGAGCTATCAAGAAGGTTTGGTCGTTCCAATATCGTATGTTCCATCGGTTATATGTCAGAACATACAATTATATAATTTTTAAGTTACATAAATTTTGATTGAATTATTTCGCTTTATTGTCTAACAATATATACAACTATTTTATTTAATTAATTTAATTAAAAATATATATTAAAGTTAGAAATAAATAAAATGTAATATAATATTGGTAACATGTTGATATAGTTAATATCGTCGATAACAGCAAATTTAGGTCAGAACAAACATATTATATATATTTTAATTTACTTGAATTACAATTAAGATTTATGAAATTATAATTGACTTATTTCGCTTTATTGCCTAAGAATATATACAATTATAAAATTTAATAAAGTAATGTAAATTTAATATTCAAATAAATTAAATATTATAATTGTATATATTGTAAAAAAGTAAAACCAAATAATTTGAATTATGTTAATTTTAATTTATTAAATATCAATTAAATTATGATCGATTTATTTCGATTGTCTAACAATATAAACAATTATTATATTTAATTTTCTTTTTAATAATCTTTATTAACGATAGAAATAATCAAATTGTAATATAATAATGGTTAGATATTGACACAGTTAATATCGTCGGTACCAGCGGTTATAGGTCAGAACATTCAAATTGTGTTAATTATAATGTTTTTAAATTTCGATTAAGATTTATGAAAGTATAATTGACTTTTTTCGTGTCATCGTCTAACATTATATACAATATTAATATTTAAAAAAGTAATGTAAATTTAATATTCAAATAACTTAAATATAATAATTGTCTTTATTGTTTTCTAATTAATTTAGTAATTTATAACTTAATTTTAATAACTTAATGCAATGTAATTCTTATTAATTTAGTAATTTGTAATTTATAACTTATTTTTAATAAATTAAAGCTAAATAATTCTTTTTTTAGTTCAGTCATTTACAACTTATTTTTAATAACTTTAAGCAAAGTAATTCTAATTATTTTAGTCATTTTTATCATAATTGCAAATAATTACATAGTAATTCAATTTATTTGAGAAAAACTAAAAATTCCCCAAATCCGAAATTTTATTTATTCAAAAATTCCTATGATTACCGAGTTATTGAATTTATTAATGTCCGGGAAATTTAAAATTTACCAAAATTTACAAATTTAATATTTCAAAATTTAACGCTAAATTTATTAATAGTATTAAAAATTAAGCTGAAAACGTTATATTCTTTCATTATACAGTAATATTTATGAAAATATCAATTAAAATCAATTTGGTTTTAGGCTTCTCCAAGTTTAACCTTAATTAACAATTAATTAAATATTAACCAATAGATGATAATAGATAATAGTAGTATAAAAAATTAAGCTGAAGAACAGTTTAAATTGGATTAGTTTTGTAATAAATTACTGGTCATACATTTTCAGCATAATTTTAAAAAAAAAATAAGTGCATCGCTATAATTTTCTTATTTCTAATTTATCTCTGGATCTATTCAGTCGTATATTTATTTCAATCCAATTATTTTATAACATACATTTGATTCTTTACTTATTTATTGTTCATTACTTTAGCGCGCTTTTCATACATATTTTCTTTGGTTTATTTTTATATTTTATTTCATCTGTACTTTATTGTTATAATTATTTATTTTCCTATGAAGTTAATAATTATAGAAAGGCTTAACGAAATAAACAAATGGTTAATCCCAAATTATGCTTATATAATGTATGAAATTGAAACGGAATATTATTTTGAGATTTATCAAAAAATAAATGCGTTACCTGGTGTAAATATTCAACATGATTTACCGTGTTATAATAATTATGTATTATTCAACAATATGGACACAATTAAGAATATGTATCAATCATTATGTATTTCAAATGGTAGATAGATCAATAAATGCACATTTTTTAGATAAGTTTGTGAATGCTTTAATACAAGCGCAAGTAAATTATAGGTAGCTTAAAAGTCACAATATATGAAATTAAGAAGTTGGGACAGCCATGCTAAAGCGTTATTATAAAGCAAAATAAATGGAAATTATAATGTCTTTTTTTTATCCGAAAAAAGAAAAACTGCTTTGGTTAATTCTAAGGAACGTGAAATTGCAAAAAACTAATTATTTATGAGGTATAAGTAGGTAATGGGTGGTGTTGGGTGGTTTTGGAGTGGCTTGATTTTTGGTAGAGTTCGACGAAAACTTTTCATGGATATTTTGAAAAAAAGCCGAGTGTGACATAGCTAATGAGCAAAAGTTTCATAATCTCTTCTTTATTGTCTGGTTTAAGGAACCAATTATTTTGCGAAGGACCTTAAAATTTAGGATTTTGAAAAATATGGTTACTAAGCCGATCTGTTATATTGCTAATAGAAATCATTGCTATTTTAACTTTATAGATTTGCTTAAAGTCTTTCGATTCTATAAAGATTTTTAGGTAATGGAGGAGTTAATCGAGAATAGTTTCTTTTTTTCGCTCTTTCTTGCGACTTTAAATGGTAATGAAGTTATTATCGAGTCGCAGCACCAGCCCGCTATAGTCGAGTATCGACGCTGGCCACTTTCCGTATTCCAACTCATTTGTTTACCAGAAGATAAGCTCATATAGGCGACCCCCTTTGATGAAAATATGAAGTTGTTGGATCTATACTATCGGACACGAACATTTTATTTTTGTGATGATCCAGTTTCTTATCATTCATTTTTAATTTATTCAAAAATAATTATTTGAATAAAAAATGTTTTTAATATTAACTCTAGTTAAGTAGTTTTATATTATTTATTCAGTTTTCAAATTTAGGTATAAAACCAACTGTAAATAAAGCACGAAATTTTTCCTCTACTTTTCAAATTTCTGTTTAAAAATTAGTATAAATCTTACTTTTCTTTTGGTTCACTCTCTGTTGGTATAGTCTACAGAAAATACATTTTTCAAAATTTACATTGAATTTTTGCATAGAGTGTAACAAAAATAGTTTCTCTCTTTCTAAATACATTGCGTTTAATATTGAAATCCATGTTGTAGTCGTAAAGAAAATTTTTGCTTAGTTAAATACTTTGTATTGAACTGGTTGTCATAATATAATAAACATATTTTAGCGTCAGAAGATACACAGAAATTTATTTTTGGGGTCAAACATTTGTTATTCTTGATATTTCTATACCCAATGTATTATTACAATGATTCCTTAAAGGAAAAGGATTTGTCTTGGTAAGGAAATGTAATTGTTTTTTTTGCAAAATATATACTATGCCGTTATAAATCTTTACGTTTTTAAATTTTTTATTAAAAATTTGCACATGAAAAGATTGGAACACCCCTGTTTTAAAACCTAACAAGTCTTCTAACGAGACATCATATTCAACTGTTGGATAGCAACAGATTAAATACATCATTCGTACATGTTTCGTTTCATATGATTAAGCAATATTGTCATAATTTATGAGAACTCAACGAAATGGTTTGCCATAATACAAGTGTGAATTTGAGACAGAATATGAAGCATATATTTTAATTGTTTATATTAGGTCAAATTCCAATTATATTACCCTTTATAGGAAGAACACATGTTATCTCTTCTTGGATTAGCTCTTATCCTCTTGCGTTTGGAACTCAAACATTTTTGCGCAAACTTAAAATCCTTAATAGCCGAGATTTGTAAACTTATTACTTTATAATGACTGAAAACAATTGCAATTCAAGATATTACACAGAATTCCTGTACGACTGTGACAATATTCTGGATTATAATATGCCCTTTCAATATAACCATTCACATATCATATACATTTTAATGATAGGTTTTTCATATAATCTTGAATAAGGACACATATAGATACCACAGCAGAAGAGCGATGATACAATACATTTGATGGAAAACGTCGAGTTTGTGTTGTTGCAATTTTTTATATCCGACTCAATTCTCACTTATTTTATTTAGATCTTTTAAACTGACTGTATATCCACGTTTTGCAATCTGAAAGCACTCTGATCGTTGACAACAATCCGACTGATAAATTGATCTTGCCTTAAAAAGTCAGCAGTTTAAACAAAATATGTTTATATTTAGTCATTATTTCAAAGTTATCTAAAAGTTTATTTTGATTTAATTAGCTTTAATTTTTTGATTATTTACATGTATTAAACTCATATAACTGTATTAAAAATGTATGCCATATTTCTTATCTGAAAGTCATTAAATTATATTACTAATGTATATAATTAAACAATATTTAATAAAATAAATTTTTAATAACAAAATATATTTAACAAATTTGTTTAAAGAATTCATATTTTTGTGTTATCAATAATCTCTTCAATCTGAAGGAAGATTTGAAATGATATTAACAATATCTTTGGTTTAATTTTTGGAATTATAATTGTTTGTTAATTGAATATTCGGTGTTTTCTAACTTAAATTAATAAATTAATTTATTTTATATTCGTTATGATTAATTAATATTTTTAAAAATCTTAATATAAATTATAATTATAATACATTTTATTATTGTTTCAATTAATGAAAAAATAGAGTTAAAATATAATATAAAAATTTATAATGCATACCATTTGAAGACCAATAATATATTTAAAACTTATATAAATATTAAATTATCTTAAAATGAAATAAACAATAATTAACTAAATACAAGACAACAAAACATAATAAGCCAATAAAATAACAAAAAGAATTTCAATGTTTCACAATATATCATGGATTGTTAAAGCAATGTTTAGGAATAAGGGTATAGTATTGAAGTTGTCAGTCCTGATCAGTACTCGAGACTAGTGGACACTCGGATACCGAAGGCTAACGGGGGTTGTAGTGTAACTCTGAGCTCACAGGGAACACTTCTTAACGGATAATTAATATATGCAGTAATAAAGATAATAACGGATAATTTATAGTAACCGATTCACGACAAAGTCCTGTCCTTAGTATGCATGCGGTAACTAATGTTGAGACCGAACCAACTGTAACAAACGATAACCACAATACGATCGAATGTGAATGAACAAAACGGTAACCAACTTTAGATCGAATACTAATTAGATTACGGATATGAATGAGTGTACGAATGCTATTCAGAAACAGATTGCTGTTCGCAATCGAATACAAATAATTAACTGATGAATGATATGTATCGGAATGAATCAAAATCACAGATTATAACAATTGACTGAACATAACAAATAGACTGAGTTAATGATTGTATCGGATTGTAATCAATACACTGATTTAAACAATAAACTGATTTAAATTAAACATCGACTGAACGTTTATAATTAATCGAATAAATAATTAAAATTAAAATTAAATAAATTATAATATAATAAGAGACACGTTTATAATGCTAAAAATACTTTATTGATATATGCGACTTGTATTGTCGGTATAACGACTTTTAAAATATAACTACAAATAACAAATGTTGAAACCGATCACTTAAAAATTATTTGAATAATCATTTCTATCTTTAGCTGAATAAATAAAAATTCTAACTGTTTCGAGAGACTGCCATACAGATGTCGTAATAACCATGAACTGAAACAATCAAAGCTCTTAAAACATAATATTAAATCAAGCATTCAATTATTATAGTACAATGCTGTACTTAATGTGTCTTCTTTTCAAAAGGCATCCAATCTTTATATCATATTAAGCTTATTTAATTGTCAGGCTTTTAATTAAGATAGTGGTAGTTGTTTTTTTCTTTGCCATTATGTTCTTTGACGCACATTTTATAGCCGTCTTAATTATTTTGGAAGTATTTTATAGATTAAATTTGTTAGTAAAGTAAAAATGAGCACATTCTTCTAATTACTAAGTAGAAGAGGTTTAACAATCAAACTAACTCGTAAGTATGATTTATTGTCTACATTTTAGTTATAAGCGTCATAAGCTTAAGCTGTAATTAAAAGCAAATATAAATCTTAGAAAAAAATTAACTATTTATTAAAACTGTAACTCATAAAGGTTTTGGATTATGATCAAAAAATTTTGAAAAATGGAATATTTCCTTAGTTTTCAACAAATTCCATAATAATCTAAAAGCATTGAATGTATTTATCATGTAAATTATATGCTTCAACTATGCATTATGTTACGTAACATTTATGCGAACCCAGGCATAGCTAGTGATTGACGAAACACGACTTATTTACATTGACGTCATATTAACATAAAGAATGATATAATGATTTTTGATATAATCCATAGTTACCCAGACTCGATACCTCTAGGTGGGGGTCAGATCCATAAAATCTCAATTTTTTAGGGGGGGTCAAAAACTCATCGGATTTAAACAACAATTTTTTTGGTCGTCGGACGTCCCTTCGAAAAACTCGACGAATTTAACCGACAATTTTCAAAATTCTCGATTTTTCATGGCTGAGGGTCAACTTTTCCAAAATTCTAGGAGGGGTCAACCCTGGGCAAGCACCCCATTCTGGGTAACTATGGATATAATCTGATGAACAAGAATATTGTGGTCGATTCTAATATAGTAAAAAAACTTTTATATACGATTATATTATTTTATTTTGTGTGCAATGTATTATATATACATTGCATAGCGTGTGTGATAGGTAGGGATTCAATTTATCGGGAGATTAAAGTATCAAAATTTGTCGGGATTCGGGAAGTAAAAAAGTATTAAATTCGGGAAAATAAAGTTTATTTAAAAGTTGCAAAAATTATCTGTATTGAATAATGTAAAACATTTAGATCATCAATATTGAATCGTTATCTGTTTACGACTAATAAATTTAAACAAAATAAAAGATTTCGACAAATCTAAACGAAAGCTTGCTTAAACAAAATAAAAAAAATTGATTAAAAGTGTTTCATACAATTTTTTCCACACTCTGTACTATTAATTTGGAATCCGGATGTTTTCAAATGAGCAAATATTTTAGTAACTTAGTTAACTTTTAAGCAAAGTCTGATTAAAAAATAAAATCATAAATTATTTGTTTAACAAACTACTAATATATAATGTCACTAAATATAAACAATAGTTAGTTGAATACACACGCATCGAACAATATATGGCGTGGGATGTTATAACGAAATCATGAATTTTTATTTATAATTATTTATAACGTAAAATAAAAGAAAAATTCTATTTTTATTTTGAAAAACATCATTAATCGTTTAGCATTTTGTTTATCACTAAACAACATTCTATAAAATTAGTGAATACAAACGAAAATAAATAAAAATAAATTAATGCAGCAAAGTATGATAAATTAGCAATAATACAGATGTACCATATTATCATATTAGTTGTACAATTTTTTATTTAATTTTACATAACTAACGTTGCCTTTGAGAATAATTTATACAATTTTATTAATTCAATCAATTTTATTTGAGAGAATATTTTAAAATATTATATATTTTGAGAAATATTCGAATTTTACAAATTGAGTGGTCTTAAGTTGATAACAAAATGAACAACAAATTGTGCTGCTTTGCTCAAACAATTATACGGAGAAAGTAGTATTGTATAGTATTTGGGTTCAAATACTATTCATAACAAGATTGTATGAAATTTAATAATAAACTAGAAATGGTTCTGATAATAAATATTTCATATCACATTCACATTAAATGCATCTTTGATTTCTTTTTCAAACTAAATTAATAGTAATATTAATAACTTATACGGCATAACGGAACTACAATATTACATTATTTACGACATAAAGGATTTACAGTAATATATCAATAAGACTATTGAGGAAAACTTATTTTTAATATTTATAATATAATGGTATTTAACATTTTCATTTGACAAGTTTTACATATGGGGTTCTTCTATATTTCCATATAAAACTCTAAAAATTAAAAAATTTGGAACCATAATTAATCCAACTTTTAAAAACATTATAGATTGATAGTGTCCTTTAAATCAAATCAGTTCGTAACACTCTGGTTACCGAATATTTTGTGATATTGCTGTGTTTGCTTTGTTCGCATCAAATCACGCAATATTTTAACGATAAATATATTGATTAAATTATCACATATGTCTTACTTTTTGATACCATCGGAGATACAAAAAAGAAAGATTTTTTCTTTCTTTTCTTTATTGGCGTTGAGATTTCAATTTACTACAGATAAAAAGATTGTACACAACGCTAATAACTCTAAAATACGATCAGAAATTGTTAAACCACATCCATTTAAATCTACTAAATTACTAAGGAGAGGACTTTTCGGTCATAAATAACCCAAAATTCGGTCTGTTATCGGTTGAAAAAACAGTAAAAAATCGGTTACATTTTAGGTTGATATTTTTAATTAAAGTAATGAATTATATTTGATTTCATTATACATTTTAATTTTTTCATAAGTAAAATTAAGTTTTCGGACAATCTTTTTCTAAAAAAATTTTCAAATTTTTTAATTAACAAAAGCCGAGATCACGCCCCCTAGAAAAATTAGACGAATTTAAACGATATTTTTTAACTTTTGACAAAAATTTAATGGGGTCACAAAAACTCATCTGTTTTAATAGACAATTTTTTTAAGTACATGTGCTCAACAAAGCGATTGAATAAAACATGCGTGAAATATGTTAAATTTATGAATTTCGGTTGAAAACTATTATTTTCGGTTTTTTCGGTCGAAAACTTAAAAATAGGTTAATTCGGTTAAAAAACTTTGACTTAAAAGCTTTATTTTATCATAGAAGTTAATAATATTGACTTTAACCGAACTTTATACAATTATAAATTGTTCGGTTAAAACCGAAAAGTCCGCTCCTTAATTATTATTAACTTTAAAATTTTATCAACTATTTTTGATAAAGAAGTGGTGAATTTAACCCTTCGAAACGTCAAATAAAATTACGAAAAAGTAATTATAAACTTTGATTAACAACTGAAAAAAGTAAGAAATCAATATGAACTCAATCAAAGAAAAAAGTTTAAGTGTTCAAATTTTAAAAATACTTTTTAAAAATTGAATGAAAAGCGATAATATTTCTAATAAATGTTAAATATAGCATTAAATGCATATTTTGACGTAATTTCTAAACTCTAAACAAATTCGAATATAATAAAATACTTTATTCTGTTCGCATAAGAATGTTATTATATTTTTCAAATAATTTTCAATACTATTTAATTAAAGTAATTTTTTTAATTTTAATTGATTCACGATTTTTAGGATTAGAGAGTGGCTTTTCTTAACAAATTAAAATATCCGAAATGAAACAGTAATAGTCGGTTTAAACCCACTGCAGGAAGCTTTAGTTTCTATCACTAACTAAAAACTTTAAAGTTTAAATAATTTAATTTCGATAATTAATTCTTTTATTTAGAAAATGATTTAATGTTTAAATATTATCGATTCTCCAAACATAAACATAGAAAAACATAGTCGACTTTATAAATAAAACTTGTAAACTTTTTTTGTTAACGTTCATTCGCCCACACATTTTGATCGTAGAGTATAAATATTGAATTATCCTAATTTTAGAAACTTCTGTGTTTACTTGAATACTTAACCCACGGATATATTGAAAATAGCTATCTTGACATAAATGAATGAAATTCTAACACATTTAGACACGTGTTTGATAAATAGATTATCGCAATATAAAACGTGCTTTTAATTTCTCCGTCCAATAATTAAACAATTTTTACAGAAATTATTTTATCTTCAATACTGATATTGTAATCCTGTTTTTATATTTTACGTTATTATTAGTTTCAAGAATATATGGATGAAAACATAGTGATGACAAACACACAGAATATTCGAAAATATTTTGAAAATTAAACGCTTATAACTTCATTGGTTTGGATTCTTACTCTTCACAATAGCATTGTTTTATCATAGAAAGCTTAAAAAGTTGTGCTAAAAAAATAAATGCTGTTAACGATTCGATCAAAAGATTTCGGATCACATGTTTCACATAACATTTTATACTAATTATTGTGATTATTAGATGTGGTAATTAATAGAAATACCAGTCGTACGAATCAGTTATATAACCCCTAAACTCGATCGTAACTCATTGACACGTAAGTCGATATTTGGTTTTACGGTCAATGTGTAAGTTTTCATCATTAGAAATAATGTATCGTAAGGTTATTTTCCTTTAACGACTATCTAATTCGTGGTAAGCGTGAAAAAAGTTTAAGCTTTTGAAAAACTTGATGAATACAGTGAGAGTAGACATGTCTAGTCGTATTAACAATAAGTAACAATAAATGTATGTCTATTTCTTAAGTGCGAAATGAATATGGTTTCGTTCATTTAACTGTAATTCAACTTTTTTTAAACCTAAAGAAATATTTGATAATCTCTTTGAGTAAATTTCAATAACTGGATTAAATAAAACAAATTGAAAATATTAAATACAAGTGATATTTTTGTGTTATATAATTTCATCGAAAGACTATATCGATTTGATATTTATGATTGTCGTATTTTTTTCATTACAGTATAAAACTCTTAAAGCAATATTGAGAAATAGAAAAATACATAAAGAGAAATAGAAAGAATGTCTATGTTGTACAAACCATAATAAGCTTAATACACATAGAGATGAAAAATAGAACCGATAGGCTTATATTTATTGAAAAGCAAATAAAAGTAAAAAAATGAACATCACATTAATTGTGCATATTTTATGAAATTTAGGTCAAAACCAAATCAGAATTTTATTAGTTATTCCGCTTTCATTCTATTAAAGGAACGAGTTAAATATATCTAATATATAATGCATATTCTGTACGCTTATTTATTACATGTCTCTTGATATTTGCAAATTAAATTTTCAAAGAAAAATAATAAACTATTTCAGTAGTTATTGAATTCTTATGTTAACGTACATACATTCATATTTACTCTGTAATGCATAAGTAATAAAAATTTAACGCTTATATTTAAGTTGTTATGCAAAAGTTAAGTTTTGCGATGCGTTGCTATGCGACTGAATGAATCCTAATTTTTACTCCTTTAATAGTACTCAAATAGTAGTGACATTGAACTAGTTATCCCAGAGATAGAAATAAATCATTTATTTGGTATATGATTTGACCAAAATTGTTGTGACGGAAAATAATTCACAGTAAATTATGATCTCAAAACATCTCTTACTTATTTTCATAAACGATCAAACATTTGATGAAATTATTTATTATTATTATTCACATTTGACCACAAACTAACTCACTCTTTCTCACTCTTTCTCTCTCTTTCTCACTCACTTCACTCTTATGTTATACAATTGCTTTCTTTTATAACATAATTGATGATTATTTTGGTATAAACGATTGTTATCAATGCGTAAATATTATCTGTTTGCGAATGCATTGCATTTTATTATAAATGTAAAAATTAAAGATATACTAATTTCATTGCAATATTGATTTGCAGAAAGATTTTAATGCATAAAGCGTAGAGAATTTAATCCTACACTTATTTTTAATTTCGCAACAAATAAGAATTATAAATAGAAAATAAGTTTAATCAAATTTGATTACAAATAAATGAATTTTGAAATTAAATCGCTAAAATTTTTTTTACTATATTTAGATGACATCGTATAACAGAAATATATTATATATTTTAATATAAATCAATTATCTTTTCTTGGATACCGTAAATATTTAAAAATAGGAAATGATAAGAGTTATGAAATTGAAATAAAAAATAAAATATTTTCATAGAATTTCATTTTTTTTGATTCCATTAATAAATGAAAATCAATTATCCAATAAATTTCAATACATTTTCTTAATAAAAACTTGAGATTTTAATAGTATGTTACATTGAGTTAAAATTTATTAATTGAAAAAGTATTAATTAAAAAATCTGATGAAATTCAATTTAAAAAATTATGTAATATTACGATAAAACATATAACTAATGGTCCATTAGTAGAGAATCAAAATGATTTGTGACAAATCCATATATTTTATATGCACGAAAATGTAGTGATTTGTTGTCAATGTGTGGAATAAAAAATGTATGCACAAAACAGTAATAAATACAAGTAAGAATGAAAGATATTAGTATTTTAATGCTACAATTGATTATATTTTATAATAAATTCATTTGCATTTACACCACAATTACATTTCTAAACTATATTTGGTTAGTATTTATGCAGTTTTTTTAATAAACGAAATAAAGTAAATAATTAATGAAGAAAATAATCTAAGATTTCTCTCTTGAACTTCACATCTAAAGTTACGTAAAAGCCTTGAAAATATTCCCAGATTTTATCGATTTTTCCATCTGTTATTGTTATCGTCTGTGCGTTGTGTTATGCTTATGTTATTGAAGCCAAATGATGTCATATAAAACGATGTATTTATTTGATTCCGTTATAGCAGTGAGTAAATATAAAAATTCAATATCAAGTCATGTTGTTATTACGCTTCAGTTACATAAGAATTGTTACGATAATTGCAAAACAGTTTCCTTATTGCGAAATGAAGTTCAGGTTCGCTTCTTATTGATGCATTGATTGATACAAATAAAGTCACACAACAGTCTATTTCTTTGAATTAACATAAAACATTGAATGAAAAAAAATGAAGTGATTATTTATATACGACTAATATTAGAGATGCACATATTAACAGTTAACTTTTGACTTAACTTAAGGTTAAGAGTTAAAGAGTTTCTTAACAAATTTTGATTTTTTTTTAATTATTTCATAATTAAATGAAAATTTTATTTAACATATACTAAATTCCAGGCAGTTGTGAAAGCCTTTTTAGTAAGTAATTGAATCATTACAAATGAGACAGTTTTGATCATTAATATATTAAACATAAGTAAAAGAAAATATTAATATTTGCCAATTATGCTAAAAGAAGAGTAACGAAAATTGAATTACTTAACAAATATTATATAATACATAATGATGGGGAAAAGCTAATGCTCATACAAGCTAGATTAATCGGACACAATCTAAATCTATGATCACAGCTCTGATTCGCTTCTTCTGCTTGAAAAATTCTTCGTGAACACATAAAATACATAAAATTCAAATTCTATTTGATCTAATTATGACATAGTCTAACAAAATACTTGACTATAACTAAGAATAAAAATACATATTTTAGTTAAAATAAATAATATTTTAAATTCAAATATTTATAATATTTTGTTTTTAGAAAATATTTTCTAACTCATAGGTTTAAAATTAAGCTAAGGTATGCGACAAAATGATCAAGTTCGTGCTCGTTCTCGTTCTCGTGCTCATGCACATGATCAAGCTCAAGTTCAAGGTTTCCTGGTTAACATTTTCAGGCTAAAGCTCAGCAAAATTGAGCCTTCTTCCATAATTAATGTTACGAGTTAACAGTTAATTGGATTATCATTGGAAGATACAAATTATTTGAGAATATGTATTAATGTAATTTATACTGTATGTCGAATTTAATAATATACGAATAATATACTTTAATATATATATACACTATATATAAAGACTATTAAATTAAATGGCAAAATACATCAGTTTATGATTTACTAAAGAAAGCATAACTTGAACTGTGCTAAGTTTGACATTTTTTTATAAACTTTTCTTTTTTATAATTGATCTTTGATGTTACTTCTACAAGATCTCGTTATTTTTTAAATTATCTGTGGTTGTGTTCGTTTCTATTATATATATTTTTTGTCTTTTATTTCTTTCAATCTTTTCGTTAATAATGGAAAAAATATATAATGAGATAATTTTGACTTATATATTGCAAGATTAATTTTTTATATAGCATTGCCATAAAAAACAATAACGTTATTCGCGTATTTTTATTAGAAATCCAAAAAAACTTTTTCCCATTTCTATATATACCATAAAATTTTCATTATATTTATTCGTTTACTTTATAAAATTATTAATGCAAGGTATTGTAATAAATGGTCAAAAATCTCTAGTCAAACCCCTACAGAAGCCAGAATGTTTAATGTTTGGCACCGCCAGAGACCGACTATTTCAAAAAGTCAAAAGTTTTTAGATTCTAGTGCTATCCTTAACCCAAATACTTTGCCAATGAAATTCTCAGACGCATTGCATTTTCATAGTATGTTTGATAGTAAATTGATTATACGATCAACAGAGAAATCATGCAATTTTTAAACTTAAAACCTAATAACTTTTTAGTCTTCTAAATCATAAAATCAATTTATGTTAACTTATTAAAAAAATATTATCAAGTGTTATACAATTAATAAAACAATTAATGGAAAACGTCTATTGCAGTTATGAGAAATAATACGTTACTAATTTGATAGATCAATCTAGACTCCAAAATCTTAAAAATTTTAGGCCCGAGCCCTACTAACGTTAAGGGCCCATAGGTTGATATCCCATAGATGAGACCGATTATTTTTTAAAACGCAAAGCGCAGCCCGACTCGACCCGACTAATTACAACGTGCGTCTGACTAATTAAAATTTTTTAACGCTCTAAATTTCAGTTATCTTCATAATTAAATGATATATATTGTACATTTTAAAGTTTTTTATACTTTACTATTTTTCTTTAAATGTTATGAATAGAGCTTCAAAATGATAGCATTTGCTACTTTTTTATTCCATAAGTTAGAAGCATATAAATTTATTTGTGAACGA
>JAQGAW010002150.1:0-16088 GCA_034698025.1 Phthiracarus crinitus | reverse complement strand
CTCTCTCTCTCTCTCTCTCTCTCTCTCTCTCTCTCTCTCTCTCTCTCTCTCTCCACTTCTTCTTCTTTATCCTTTTCTACTTCATATTTGTCTGGTAATATCATCACATCACACAAGTTTATATAAATGCTATAAAATTCTATTGAGCTTTTTATAAGCATACATAAACACAGCGAAAAACTTATATAGAATAACAGCGAAAACTGCAACAGAAAAATATGCTTAAAAATTGATTTACGGTAATTTACTTTAGGCGAATCCCAAAAAAGGCTATAATTTAATGCGAAATAAAATACTGTGTTCGACGAGCGGCGAAATAATCTAATGTCATATAAAAGTATAGAATATATTATCATCAGTGAACGCCTGAAGGCCAATAAAAACCCTTAAACCGAGTTTTTTGTTAAAAAAATACTGGTACTCCAGAAAAATATCATTAGTATGATATCGATCTGCAAAGTGTTTTTGTGCGCTTAATGCGAAATCATTTTTTCTTCCTCACATCATCAAAAAGGTTTATATTTGTAAATAGCATTTTTCATTATTACTTCTGTACAACTGTACGGTGTGGTACAAAAACGTACAGTAAAACATGTAAAGAATTTTATCGCTAATATGCGAGACAATTAAAACTAATTGCGCGAAACTTTAAGTGAAAAAACTGTTTCGCTCGCTATTATTAACTGTTCACTCTATTCACATAAATGCAACAAATAAATCAAAATCAAATACTAAATAAAGGAAATTTTTGTCGCTCTCTCACTATACTGCAATATATTACTCGTAACAATTAAACTATTTAATTCAGTGAAGGGTATGCGAGTGTGAAGCATGTATGATACACGCTTAAAAGCAGTGGAGTTAAAATTTTTTGGTAGATACTAAAATAATACTATCAAAATATGTAATATGAATATTCAGCATAATCATGACTATGTTTCCAGTTTAGCAACTTTCTTGTTGATTAACGTTAATTGCTAAAAATTAAATGTAGCTCTTATTTATTATATTTTTTGTAAGTTACTGTATTTGTGTATATTTAATAACCAATTATAGAGTTGCGATTAACCAATATCAGTTTTAATATAAATTAAATGTTTTAACTAATAGTTTACAGAATTGCTTCAATAAGCACTATTATTAGAGACAGTTTAGGGTTAAACTTATATTGATTGCATTCTTTTCAAAACACTGGCATCAATATTCAATTTTTTGTTAAAATAACAAGAAAAGGTGGTTTCGGTAAAGTTTTAAGCTAAAAGCAGATAATTATACAAACTTAGATTTGCATAAACAGCGTTTTCCCAATTCTACGACATCATAAGATGTTAGACCTCCCATATCATAATTTATTGATTTTGAACAAACTCGATAACATTGCGAACGATTTGTTAGAATATCACTAACAAAAAACTGATCTCACATTTTCTATCAAATTAAGGTTTTACACAGATCTATATTTTTTAAAGATTTATAAAATACGATTGAAATTTGCAACAAAACTTAAATCAATATTTATGTCTATTATGCGTTATTGTTAAGTGAAAAAGTTAATTAAAAACACGTACCAAACAGGCGGGTGAAGCAGAAGCGAACTACAAATTAGAAACCAAATCCTTACGTACCAAATCGAGCCGAGATTGAAGCGCATTATTTCACTTTCTCTCTTTCATGAGCGTTCACCTAAACTTAACTTTTCAGTCATTCACCAGTAGATCTACAGATATGCACAAAAAATGTGGGTCCGAATCAAAAACACTCATTGAGTATAATCAAACTTATGACGCACTTTTGAAGTTAAAAATTTTTGATTTTATTTATTGAAAATTTATTTTGGATTTGAGCCCGAATTCTTGCTTTACGAGCAAGAGATCTGTGCGTTAAGCTGTTCTGTGGTATAAAGTTAACATCGCAGACGTTTGTACGCACACTCACGCGTACACTACACAACTGCACGTACAGAATCATGCGTACACAACAAGCAATCTCTCAGACCTCGAATTCGATTCACTATTCCAAGAATATTCTATTTATTCTCAATTACTGTATTTTAGTGGACATTTGAAATTTAATTTCGTTATTTGATAAATTCAATTAAGCTTACTTCTAATATATATAATTATTTTAATATAGGAAATTAGGTTATAGATAGACAGTCAGACAGAGACACAGTAAGAATGACACGCATAACCACCACAAATCACTTTTTTAAATTAAAAAACGATTTTACTTTTACTTATTTTTATTTATTTTTCAATTAAATCTTCTTAATGATTAGTCTATTTACATAAACTTAAGTGTAAATATATGTGAATTATTTTATTGTTATAAGTCCGTCAAAAAATGCTTGAAATGTTCAAAATTTAGTTAAAATTTTACAGGGGTTTTCAAAGTCTGAAAAATATGTCTTTTTAATAATGATCTAAAAGTCGCGTAAATCTTAAAAATTAAAAAAAAATAAGTTAAAATGGTTCATATTTTTGAATATCGAAGAATAACAAAGCAATTATTCTTTGATATAAAAAATAGCACGAGTTATATTAAAATCTTCGAAATCCGTGTTCGTTAAGTGACGATCAAGATTCAGTCTCCGTCTATTTTACGACTGGTGTTTAATTTGTCGTGTGTGTTGTGTATGAGTGTGTGAGCGTTTGCGAGAGAAATACCTTTACCTATGAAATGCAGGTCGAATTTTTTATAATAATTAAATTACTCGTTTTTAGAAAACTAAAGATAGTTTTGTAAAAATGACAGCAATAATGTTTCGTAATGTTCGGAGCATTGGGAATGCCTGAGACTGTGGCGTTCGAATGGATAGACCTGTTAAATAAATTAAATTAAGATTATTCTTAAACGTCATAAAAATTTTGAACTTTAAAAGCATTTAATGCCTGTTTTTTGAATTATATTATTATTATATACAGTATAACAAAAGAAAAAGTTATTGTAGTCAATATTAAGGATATACAATGTATACCTTATATTTTCTAATTAATTATGCAAAACATGCATAAATGTGATGACAGAATAATCATTACCTGATATATTATTAATATGTGTCAAAATAAAAATAAGAAAAATAAAAAAGTTAACGTACGTTCAATTGGTAAGGCTTTCCAGCTTTGATAAGCGCCTGAACTAATTGAACGGTATGAGCAAAGTGCACGTTCTCGTCCATTAAACCGTGAATTATTAATAAACGATTTTCTCTGAATATGACAAAAATATGTGTAAACTTAACATATTATACGTATTAATCTTGAACTACAGTAGTTATATCAAAATAATCAATTTAATATAAACTATAAATAAAATTATTCTCTATTATTAATAATTATTAAGAAAATGTTAAAATATTAAAAATAAGTTAAACATTTCGTTATAAATCTATTTTAGAATTTACATAAAAATACGACAAATAATGAAAACTTTTAATTGATTTGCGTCTCACAACTTACTCGTTAGGAAATAGATTGATGTGTGACATAACGTTTCCTAACCGATAACCTTCGGGATTGTTTTCTGGTGTATCCAAATATCGTTCGGTATAACCGGTATCGTAAAGTTGCCAATTAGTGACAGGCGCTCCAGCGATCGCGCATTTGAATATGTCTGGCCTCTGAATGAGCGCCATTAATGACAAATATCCGCCATAAGACCAGCCGTGAACAGCAATACGCGACATATCAATGAAATCAGTGTTGTTCGCTAACCATTCTAAAGCTTCGACCTGATCGCTAATCTCCACTTGTCCTAATCTTCGATGAATATGCGATTCAAACGCAGTGCCTCTGTGTTTCGAACCACGCGAATCGAAAGCTACTATTATATAACCTTCAGATGCGAGTAAATGTCTTCTACAATGCCTTACGGCTGAAATAAAATCAAAAACTCATTGTCGATATACTAGAATTTTTGAAAATTGTTGAAAAAAGGTTTAAAATAGACAAACCTTTAAATGATTTGCTAACTAATTGCACTTCAGGTCCGCCATAAATTTCAAGCATCACAGGATATTTGACACCCGCTTCCATACACTCGGGTTTGAATATAAAACCATATATAAGATCACCTGACTTGAGACGATGATCGAATAACTGCGGCGCTGCCATACCGGGCAGTAAATCGATCTGATCGTTATCTTCGCCCGGATTCGCAGACCAACCAAGAAATAAGGAAACTGGTTCTATGTCTGGCATTGTGTCCGTCAAAACAATTCGCTGCAGATAACCAAATGGAGGAATTGTGATATTGGACTGAATATCAACAAAATAGCTGAATGAAGAATTGAAAGCTATGGTCGTGTGAGAGAAATCTTCGAGTGTCAGTTTCTTTGGCGGCAATTTATAATTAATTAATGAAATAACGTATAAATGCCGCTCCAATGGAGTCTCTTTCAGACCAGTAAAGTACACTAAATTATTGGTATCGTCGACCCAAACTTCTTTGTCAGACACTTCCCAATTACCGCGTGTTAATTGAGTTTTTCCAACCAATTTTGAATGAATCACTTGAATCGGAGAAAAGTTAGCAACCGATGAAGGATTACAACGTGTTTTTAATTCTTGGTATTCACGTGTTTCTAAGATTTCATTTTAAAAATTTTTAATATTACAATATAAATAAAATTTCTTCTCATACCAAGAACTGTACTTTGGCTGAGAGTACTTCTTAAAAGCTTTGATTCATTGTACGAATCTATAATAATTTAATAGATTTTTCTAACAAGATGTCTAAATTATTATGTATATAAAAAATAACAAAAAAAGTGGCTAACATTTATAAGACGATAAATATGCGGTAATTATCCTACTTCTACGGTAATCATAATCATAGTAAGAATAATACCTAATTTTGATGGACTACTTTCTACCGAACCAAGAAAATTCGATGATTGCTCGCCAACTGTATGGATATTAATATTAATTAATATGAAAAATTTGAGATCAATAAATCAGTCTGTAAATAATTTTCGAACCTTGTTTTAAATTATAATCACAATTAACGTTATCATTATCTAATTTTGGCAATTTGGCGTTAATTGGGTTATCGCTGTCATCATTCATCGACACATCTTCGCAATCAATCGAATCCATTAACTGAATTTTAATAGAATATAAGTGTCGAAAACCAGTTTCTTCAGATGACCAAAGAAAATGAAGAACAGAGCCAATTGCGAGATCTTCGCCAGTATTGAAAAAGTAGAGCACATCGTGACAGTTGTACCAATTCGTTGCGCGCTCCTCATAGATAATCTGTGGCGGATATGAGTCGTTTAACGACATCATCACTAAGACTAGATGATTCTGTGTTCGGTTGAGTAATTGCATCCATATATTGTCGTGCGAATGCCATCCGCATCGCACTAAATACTCGTACGACGGAAATATGTCGGTAAGTGTTTTAGGAATACTCATTATTTTCACGTCAGACACCATATTTGTGACCGAACTTAACGAAAACGACACCAAAGAGAGCGACGATTCAGAATTAGATTGCCCTTAAAAATAAGTATTAAAAAATGTCATTTATTAGTTTAGAAATTCAAATAATCATGAAAATAAAGATAGTAATGAATGGCAAAATGCTAACCTGCGCGTGGAAAGCGATATTCCTCGACATTTCCGTCCCAACTCGATATCTTAACCATTTCGACATCGCTTTCGTCCACAAATTCGCATAATATAGTATATGTAACGTCACCGCTGTTATCGATGTGATCGTATTCGCTATCAGGTCTCCACCAAAACCCGATATATCGGCGAAACTCTTCCTGCAGAACATAAGATGGCAATCCGGCAGACATTACGCCATTATCGGTGTCAAACTTTGTTTCTGTGAGACGAAATTCCGAATTCGACTTCAGATTACAAACCCATAAATCTCCGTCAGCCACATATGCCACAAGATTCGGATCCGACGGACATATTTGAGGATTCATTTTGATAAAACTAGTGCTCGATTCTAATTTATTAGACAAAAACGGCGTTTTTTTATCAGTATTAGTTTTGTCTATAATACTGTCGTCAAACCAAAACAAATTCTCTCCAGTGGTGAACACAAATCGATTGCTCTTCTGCTGGTATTCATAGGAAGTGATTCCCGTAAACATAATCCGTTTTCTTTCCAGCTGTAGATTCTCCTCTCGAGAAGAATTACGTTCACTGGTATCGAAGTTAATGCTGGTTTTACATGTGACAATCAATTGGTGCCAAATAGGTTTACGAGACTGTTCACTGATATCCTTATTACTGGTATTGTCACTAAAATTGCCGTCCATTTTCATTTCATTTAAATTCCCATTCATCGGTAAAAATGTTTCGAACGGACACGAGTCACAGTCGTTGTCTTCTTCTGGCAATTCGTTTTCATCGCATTCACGATTTTCTGCACAATTTTCGGTCACAGATTTATCAACAATTGGTTTGGTAACCGCTGGTTCCGCTATTGGATGGTTATTACCGCTACTGTCAACGCGTTTGGCGTTTGGATCAGTATTAATGTCACAGTAAATCAGCGTAATTTCCGCCGAATTATTCAGTGACGACAGAAAATAAAGTCGAATCGTATTATTTTCGGGATCTTCGCGCCAATTGAACATAAATGGAACTCTGCAACCGATTTCCGAGAATCTTCGATGAGAGTTCTTGACGGCTTGTCTGAGTTGAGGCCAAGGCTTAACTAATTTCCGATTATAGTCTAAACAAAATTATCGATTATCGATATTATCAATAGACACGTGTGATTCGATCGCTTACTATTCATAAAATCACTGAGTGATGGCAAGTTAGGCATTGACGGCATTGACGGCATCGATGGCATCGAGATGTTAGGCATCGACAGGTTCGGCATCGAAGGCATTGATGGCATCGACACCGTTGGCATCGATGGCATTGACGGCATTGACGGCAATTGAGTCCAGTAATCGGGAAGCGATGGCAGTGTTGGCAAATTGGGCATCGCTGGCAAGTAATTTGGTAGTGACAGGCTCTGCAAGTTTGGGATCACTTGAGGCATTTGAAAGTTTATTAATGGAAACGTTGACATCGTATTCAGATTATTCGCGTCTGCGTTCCGCGCGTTAATCGGCGCAGACATCGCTGACGAACTGCTGGCCGATGACGAGTCTTCCGCCGGTTTCGGTGACAGTAACCGTTGATTTGCGTTATACATGACAGTGTTTCGCTGTTTTTATGTTTATATTATTGAATACATTGGTTGAACGTATCTAATGTGTGATCACATGATAATAAACTACTGTAACTGTAATGCACTGTAATCTTCACAAAAACAACATTTATTATGACTGTATATGTGTGTGAGTCATCACATAAATGATGTCTTTAATTATTATTATTATTTGGTTTTTTGGTTTGGAAAATATTAGAAAATTAAATTAAATTTTAATTAACACTGTTTAGATTAGTAGTTATTTAGAGATTTAGATCCGCAAAATTAATATGAATAAATGTGAATTTAAAATTAAAAATTAAAAAAGTTTACCTTTTAATCTTATCGTCGCTGATTTATTGTTTAATTACCAAATCACACTATAAAAAGGTAACGTTATAACAATTGCTGACTTGAGTAAAGCTAAAATTTCTAATCTCAGTACTGTTAGAAAAAGTTTTATCACAGAAAAATACTTTAAGTAAATAAAAAATGATGCAAGAACTAAAAAAGCGGAATGGTTTTATTTTAGATGATAAAATATTTTATATTTTAAAATTAAAAATGTTAGCAAAAAAGTATAAAATAAATTTAATGAACGTTTGGAAAGATAGTATACTTTAATTGTATACACATTTCTAAATAAATAATTTTATTAAATATTAATATAAAATAGCTAATATTTTAGTTATCTTTACAAAAAAATATGATGATATTTGCGCATTTGAAGTGTCTTATGTAAAATTGGCTTTATTTGATTGACATTCAAGTGTATCACATATGTACCCTCAATGCTGGAATGACTGAGTTCTCTGTTTGTTAGAGAATTCTAAAATAGGAATAAAAAATAATAAAAATGATTTGTGATATACTTGAATATCCATGAATTTGTTAAACAATATCCTTAACTAATTATTTTTAAGTTCTAAATATTTTTAAAATTTTCACAATTAACTCTATTTTTATATCAAATAGTAGCTAAATTAAAACTTTTTAAAAATCTTCCAATTTTAGGCACATTCCAATCTTAAACAATGTTTCAATTATTAAACTCGACATACAGTTGTTTTCTCTATTCTTATATTATTTCATTAAACTGAAATTTTATTTTCAAAAATTACTCGTAAAAACTTGCCATAAACCATTGACTGAATTTAGAAATTATTTATGTACACAATTTAATACAAATATAATAAAGTAAACAAAACTACAATTTAAAAACGCATAGTATTAAAAACAATGGAAAAGCTATGAAAATATTATTTTTTATTATTTTTAATTGTTTTGTTTTCAACACGATTTGATGATATTTATAAAAACCATTTCTAATTTAAAAAATATTTCGTTTGGGGTTATTTTTAAAAATCTAAAAATTCAAGAATTACCGGTACTCATTTGTGCTTAACGTGTATACAATACGTTTCTTACTATTATTACTAGAGACAATACTTTCTTTCCTATAAATTATGTAAAAAGGTTGGATTATCGAAGATAACAATAAAAAAGTCGGAGAAAAATTTTATAAATCCAAGACACAAATATTAATTATTCTAACACTTCTAATTTTGCATATACTGCTAGATTTTTTTTAAAAATGAAACAGTCGAATTTAATTTATTTTAATAAATCAAAAATAATAGAGTCCAGTAACCGATTTCTACGATAATTTTAGGTTCACAATAAAATATCAAAATCTGTTTAAAATTAAGGATGCATCAGAATATTAATAAAACTCAAATTTATTAGACTAATAATCTTTATTTTTTAAAAATTATTTCTTCAAATAAAGGAAAAAATTAATTTCCGCCAAATTAAAACAGTAAGAAAACTTTGATAATCTAAAAAAGTAATAATAATTACGGTATGTGGAGGACAATGGAGAATTGACAATATCAGTGTTTTCCAAATTGCGCAATTTACAAAATCAGTAGGTAATTTGCGCAAAATTTTATTATATTCTAATGTTACATAAATTAATACCTCAGTTACCTAATTTTTAATTATAAATCTTAATTTAAATTAAAAAACTTCTATATTTTCTGAAATTCAGAAAAATTTGTGAATCTGAATATAATTCAAATAATATTTTCATTGTTTTAATATGCGGTATTTTTCGCAATTTATCACAATTAGTAAATTAATTTGCAATTTGCAAAGCGCTACACCTGGGCAATACGTACGAAATAGATTATGACCAGGAAATGGATTATTATGGTATACCATAATTTGCCATTATTTTCCATAATTTTAAAAACCTTAAAAATGACACCATAATATGAAATATTGTGCCAAAATTACGCAAATTTTATAAAATTTCAAATTTAGAAATCAATATTATATGTATGAATATTTAAAAATTGTTATAAAACTTGTAATTATTGTTATTTTTAAAAATATTTTCTATAAACAACCATTGTTGAAAAAATAGATATCAAAAATTTTAAATAATTTTTTTTGGAAAATCAGAAAAATACTCAAAGTTTAGTAAATGTTTGCTAAAAAGCTAAAATCAACACCATAATCGATACCATAATTTGAATATAAATACACCATAATACCATACCATAATTGATGCCTTTCGGCACCATAAAAATCCGATTCCTGATTATGACATTTAAATTTTTAAATCACTAAAGGTTAAACTCAAACACATATTAATGCAATGGTGAAATTCACAATAATAATCAATACATTAAATTATTAAATTAATGTTTTATTTCTTAATTCTAGTAAATTACATAAAATTCTCAAAATAAAAGAAAATTTAAAAAAATCGTTCACAATTTATAAATATAAATATAGTAACTTTTTGTTTGTAAAACATGATAGTAGTTTAATAGAGTATTTTTTTGTAGAACATTCAGTTTAATTTAGCGATAATCAAAAAAGTATTCGAATATATCTTTTTGTATCAATAAATCTATTTATCGATTTATCGAATAACTAAATGCGTTAAAAAAATATATGAAATAATAATAAAATTATGAAATATAGACTTATTATGCGTTTTAACAAAGTTATGTTTTTATATAAGATAATATTATATAAAAAAATAATTCGCATATACAGACACACAAACACACAGCGAGAGACCCATCATTAAAATGATTATTAATCGCCCGAAACATCGTTATCAACGTTTTTCAAAACTTTTCGGAGATAAATGGCGAGCGCTATAACAATAAAAAGAATAAAAGCGACGCAAACACTGAACACAATAACGCCGAACTGTAAATAAATGACAAACAAAAACAGTGATAGAAAAGCGATTGAGATGACAGTGAGCACAAATCGTAACCGATTAAATCGCAGTGATTGACGCGCCGATCGCCAGCCCTGATAGTAATTATGGTTCGCCGGTTCCTGTGCGTGATTCGCATCCGTAAGCGAATTCTTAGCGGCAACTGATTGCGACAGACTTCTCATTATTGTATTTACTGAGTAACTAGTGTTCAAAGTGTTCGTATGGATGCTGTCGGAAACAATTGGGAAACTTTTTTACTTTTCCCCTCTCGATGAGCGACTGCACAGAAATAGTTGTGAGTTATCTAATCCCAAATTATCCATTTGTTTCTTTTTGTTTTGCGCCGCGTATAGCATCGCTTTGATCCGTTTACCATAGCCTTGGCATCAATACAAAGATTGTTTTTGGCTAAATGCACACACAATCACAATCACAAGCAAACACATACACACACACTCACACAAACTTTTATTTAGGGATACAGAAAGAATTAGTTGGAAAACACATTTCGGTACAGTTATATATATTATGTGAACGCTGTCTCTACGCAACAACAGTGGATATTGATTACAGAAAACCAAAAATCTATGTTACAAAGTAAAAGACAGAGAGAGTTCAACATTTATATGGCAGAGAATGGCATTATATAGTTTTTATATTGCATAATATATTTATAGCGCTGCGCGCTTTTTAATATTAATGCGTTTGTTGGTTATATATATTCAATGGCAAACCTTAAATTATGCTTGAATTTCGTACACACATGCATACAAAGGTATATGTTTTTTTTATATAACGATACACAAGAATCGCGTGAAAGAACACGCTTCGCCGATAGTATAGCTTGAAATCCCACCAGAATTCAAAGTATTTTATTATTTTTCTTGTTTAACATTAATTGTTAATCAATGGGAATTGCGTTATGTATGCTAAATGGTTGCCTAATATGCAGACAACGCTGCGATAGTGATTTAATGTAAATGAGAGAAAAAGCGATACTTATCTCAATAAATTAGAGTGCGTTCTTGTGTTTATGTTATAATTACTATTAAAAAACTCTCGCCCATTAAAAATATATATTATAAATTATGGTGAAAAAACTGTACGGTTATTTTACGAGTTAATAAACATTTGGACGCACACAATAAACTCTTGATTAAAACATGATTTGTTATGCTATAGCTTTGTGAACGCTTACAGTAAAATAAGTTATACCGTATGCCGGTATTTGTTTGACCGAATAAAAAATGATGTTTTCTTTCTGAGCTGAATTAATTTATTCTCGTTTGATAGTATTAAATGCAATAAAAATGTATTTTAATTTCCGTTATTAATAAGTTACTTACGACTAATATATCAATGGAGAAAAAATGAGAAACTTATTTATTATTTATTTCACTAAATATACGACGTCTATATACGCCCCGATATTAGTTGTACATCACATCAAATAATAAGCACGCGATTTATTTCGGAATAAAGGAAATTATAGTTTAAATTGTGTTTTCTTTTTTTTATTACCCAAAAAACTTTCATAAAACTTTAATTTTGTTGTTTTTCTCTGGTTTGGTATCGACTTTATTTTAGAGTTGAAGGACAACTCTGAGATTAGCAAACAAATCTCAAAATAATATTTAGATAATTGTTTTCGTTTCACATTTAACACCATTAGTATGATTAGACTCTAATCGCTGGAGCGCTGTATTACGATATTACCATTTAGTTGATTATACATCAGTGTATTCAACCTGTAATTATGTTTATTACAATATTTTCCCAGCAGTTATTGAATATATATGTATACACCGTTTTTTGTTTCAGTAATGCTTTTTTCTGTTTATTAAATTATTAAAATTACATGTACAAAATATGTTTTATTTTTGGTTTTTATTTCTTTATCGTATATAAAAATACAATATGCATAATAATTTTAATGGCAAGTGAATACGTAATCGGGAATAATACAAATAAAATAATATTTATGGCATTTATAAAAATTCACAATCATTTAGCAAAATAATAAACGTTTTTTTTTTTCGTTCTTTCGATTCCATGTCCAAATTGAACCCAGTTTTTTAAACAAAAACATTGAATATTTAAAAATTATAATTTTATAGTAAAATAAAAATAAGTTTAGAAAAGTTTTAACATAAAACAAATAAAAAAGAAAACAACTAAGAATGTTGTTTGCTTAAGAAAAAATGAGTTCAGGTATTTCGCTGGGATAGCATTCGGCTCTATACCTGCCCTTCGGTAGCATTTGGCGAAACTCACACGTCAACTCTCCGTAATGAGTGGCAACGCTCTGAACGCTCTCGAATGGATCACTCTTCAGATACAGAGGAACCAATTGGTGGTAATATGCCATTGCTTCGTACAGACGCCCAGGTTTGAGCGCTACCGGACTGTTAAATAGAGCGCGTTGTATGCATGTGTTGTGTTTTGTCGGCTGAAGACTGACCATCGCTCGGAATAGAGTTTTACCAGTTTTGAATTCTCCGATCGACACTTCAACGTTAACTGTTTCTCTGTTGTGTCCGACGTTATACAATCCAAACCCTATGAGTTGGGCCTCAGTGTTGACCGTGAAGTGTGAGATCCGTTTGCATATCCAGTCGCTTTGGATTGTAGTGACGGGCACTCCAGGTCTGCGTACAATTGATTTCTCTTTCGTATCTCTCGCTATTTTTGAGCTCGAATACGATGTCAACAGAATCGATGATTTGATGTTCGAGTTATTGTCAAAGAAGTCAGTCTTGTTTGAATTGGAAGGCATCAAAACTCTTGCGGAATGCATTTTCGATCATTTATGTTTGAATCAAATTTTTAATCGATAGATAATTAGCGTACAAAAACGTAGTATTAATATATTTTTTCTTTTCTAAAACAACAAACTTTTTATATGTAGAGACAGAGCTTGATTGTGGATATAATGTGTTGTGCAACTCTTCAATAAGCGATCAAAAGTCTGTGCTAATACGTTGTGCGTATGCCTTATTGAAGTCTACCTTGAATTAGTTTATCACTTGAATCCATAAACGGGCCAATCATGTGACGATTACGTGATCCCGAGTCTCACACTAAATCACAAGCTTAAGCAGTAATGAAACAACTTTTAAAAATAAAATCGAAATCTCTCTAAAATGTTAATATGTTCAAAATAAGGAATATTTTAAAATGTTTGCTGCATTCAGTATAAGTTTGTTTTCATTCCTTCTTTATTTTTGGTATCAGATTGTTATTAATGACTTGAGCCAAACTCTCAAACCAAAACTTTGATACTTTTTGATATAATGGGCTGATCTGTGTTTGTAATTAATATAGTAGTTTACCTTGAAGTTTAAATATATGATAATTCAAAGTATGTACTGTAGAGGTTTTTAAAAAAATAATTATTGATATAAATATATATATGTATACAGTACTACATGTGCATTGGACGCAAATATCTATGTTTGTTGCATTATTTATTTACAGATTGGTAGTGTACTATCGAACTCAAAAGTGTTTCTCAGTATTTAACTTACACTTTCGTGAGATTTTATTTTGGTAATATGTTAACCCAATATACCTGTTTGTCCAAATATATTACAGGTTTTCGGATAAATATTCTACTTATTAATGCAGAAATTATCATTTTAAAAAAGTTTTCTTTTTAAAAAAAACATTTTAACTTTTTAAGTTAAAGCTGTGCATTAGAATATTTGTTTTGGAATTTGAAATAAAACTTTTTATGAGAGGTTTATATTCATTTTCACTTATTTTATTTTTATAGCTTTACTGGGATCGCAATCACATGTCCTCAATAGCTAACAAATTAGTTTTTAGAGAAAGGGTTTATCTTGATTCTGATTATTATTCCTTCCGTAAACTTAACACATGCTTCACCTTCAAAACATACATATTTTTTATTACAAACAAATATTTTTATTTATATCACGAGTTTTAGGTTTTAGCAATAAATCTTTAATCATATATTTTGTCTTTATTTTGTATTTACTAAGTTTCTAATCAAAACGAATACTTTTAAAAAACAAAAAGCTATATACAGTATATTTATTTGTATTGTTGGCAACAGGAAGCTAAATGTATTATCGTTATCAATGATTTTATGTTGTTTCGCAACAAATTATAGAGTTTGCGGAAAATAATCAAAAATACACGTAAGCCATTAAAATACGAAACAACAAATTAACAAAATTTTAAAAAATAATTACTATAGAAGATCTCCACTGCCCTTTCATGGTATGTGATCATATAAAGTTAAACACTTCAAACGTAAAATGAAAAGAATACCGTAGTATGTAAAAGACATCGCTGGCACATTAAACATTAAATAGTATCTGAAATTAAGTAATACAATAAAGCTAAGCTTTATATGGTCATTCATTAAACTCTTAGAGTAGTATTTAATGGCCCATTTATCCCAGCCTTAGATTAAAAGTTAAAACTGAGCTCAATTGTTCATAAGCATTATTAATCTACTGATATTTACATTGCAAATTCTCAGGCTATAATATTTTAATGAAATTTATCGGTTTTATTGGATATACTATTACCGGTAGTATAAATTTATGCGTAGTATTGAAAATATAAGCTTACGTTAGACTCATTTAATCGCATTCCAAAGTAATACTCAATAATCTAATTAGAAACGAGAATTACTCATTCAAATAGATCTCAGTTTTTGATATGTTACTATCAGATTATATTGAACTAACATTAGCTTTCAAGATTAGAAATGTTTTTAAGATGAGTGTATTGCCCGACTTCGCTAAAATAGAGATGGATGGACACTCAGACTCGAATTAGTAAAAATTAAAGATGCTATTGGTTCGACTTTTCTCAAACCTCAAAAACCAAAACAAATAGTATTTTCTACAATGTAAACCAATCCGAACCAAACAAAACCATTGGTTAAACCATTAAACCAAACCAAATATTATCAAAAATATTATCCAACATAATTTTATAATAAATTAATTTTAGAATGTTTTTATCAAAAAAGTCGTTACTATTATTTGAGGATTAATTAACTTTATGTGGCTTTAAACAACATTTGTTAATTAATCGTGTAATTTTAGTTAACTTTGCGATAGTTATGTAAAAAAAACACTAATTATACACAAATTTCATCAATTATTTGTATTTAAATAATAGTTAATAGTTTAATGGTTTTATAATGGTTTTTCTATTTAGAATTCGAACCAAACCACAACCCAAACCAATAGCATCTTTAGTAAAAATCAAAATTGAATTTTTTTAAATAATTTTTAATAAATCTTAAGTTAAAATTTAAGAGAATAATTTCATGTGATAACAATTAATAATATGAATTTTTAATCAATAAACTTTGAATACGTACATATTTTCACAACACATTTTAAGAAGCGTACGAATACAATGCAAATAAACATTTATACATTTGTACGGTACGAATACAAAACAATATCAAACATATTAAAGTACAAGTTATGTATTACAACACTATTTAATCAAGTTTTTAAATTTGGCGCTTTCTTTGTTAGTCCTTGAGATCTTCGCGGAAGAGATAAGTTGTCCAATAAACTAAGTTAAACAACGCAAACATGAATGGGAAGAATATTCTTGAGATGACATCAATTCGTTTGGAACGCGTAGGAAATTTGGAGAGCCATCGCTTCAACCAATTTCT